>PVJC01001917.1:50712-86000 GCA_004026665.1 Murina feae
CCCCCCCCCCCCCCCCCCCCCCCCCCCCCCCCCCCCCCGTCCTCTCAGTTCACAAGGAACTTTCTTTTCTTAATCTACAAACCTGGATTGTAACCCCACTGGTGCAGCCTACTGGATCAGCTGTTGCCACATTTGTGCTCATCAACGGATCTGGCCATAAAGTCTGAGATCCTCAATTTACAATTCAGTGTCAAGTGACCAAGGAGCAAGTTCTGAAAACCCTAAGGGTTTATGTCAGGGAAGGAAAAGATAACAGGATATCAAGGTATTATAAAAGGAACATAAAGTTAAATTTACATTAGAACAATATCAATGAAAAATCATTCAGTGTATCTGAACTTGGAAATATTAGTCCTTGGAAAGTTAGATATATATAACTTTTGTTTTGTAAGGTTTTAAATCTCTGAAAAGACAATATCGGTTGCTTAGAATAATGGTCACTGACCAAAGGGTGGCAAGATGAGCACAGAAAAAACAATTATCATTAACTGGGAGAAGTTGAGCCCATATATTCTCGAACAGAGAAAAAATTAAGAAATATAAAAAGTCCTTATAATCCAGAAGAGAGGAAACCTCTCTAGGAGAGGCTGTTTATTAACTAACTAGCAAGGACTGTGGGATCTGTGGAATTCTGTCCTTGATTCAGGATGTATGCAGCAATGAGGAATAAGTCTACCTTTGTTTCCACCTAACAGAAGAATTGATTCAGGGAAATCTGATGGTCAGAAATTGCCTGGAAAAGTCAGGACTACAGCAACATGGGGAGAGGGAGGACATCTGAGGTCACACTGCAGTCATCAGGTAGAAAAATGGTCAACTGCAAGAAATGCAAGAAGGTGTACTCACCCAAAGATGGATGATGCTTGCTGGGAGAGAGACCTGCAGCAGAGCCACTTCAAGATGACTTAATTTATAAAGAAGGCAAACGTGTTATGACAAAGCCAGTCCAAGCCAAGGTGGTACATCTTATGTATCCAGATTTTTTAGATGGGGACAGGGCAGAAACCCATTAGGTTCAACGAAAGGCATGGCCTTTGTCATTTGTCTGAGCCTGAACCTGCTGTGGGCCTCTTTCAGCCCAAGCCTCAACTGGGCAATCTCGCCTTCCTTCCTCTCATAGCTCATTGCCAGTGCTCAACTTCTGTGATGTGGGATCAAGTCCCCTCACGTCACTTGGTCACTTACCCCACCCTTTAGGATCAGCATCTCACCACCAGCAGCTGTGCACTCTCACTCTCCCTAACTCCCCACACACTGTATTCTTGGCATTGCTCCCTGAGCCATTCCAGAGTTACTTAATCCATACTTTATTCCTGCCTCCCAGCGTGTAGACCCTCTGTCCTCAGCTTTTCAGGGAAAGAGTCCTACATTTCTGTTCCTTCCCTAAGACTGCTGCAGGGTGTGTATAGCCCCCCGCATAGCCCACACAGTGAGTACCTGTTAGGGAAGCGCCTCCTTCCTTCTCAATAATAATATAATTGGTCCCAAGAAAGACGGTCTGTAAAGAAGGTTCTGGAAGACTGCCCTGGGTCCTGAGATTGACATGACCCGTCTCCGAATCCTGGGTAGGACTCCTTGACTAGGCATCGTATGACCAAGGCCTTCGGAGAGGGTTGGGGTTAAATCTTCCTGTACGCTAGGGGCTGTGAGGGTAATGACAACTACATTTATGAGCTGTGAGGACGTCAGGCCCCAGCACAGGAATGAGGCAACTTGGCTGATGTTCCTTCCAGCAGCACAGGCGGCTGGGACTAAGGAATACAAAACTATATCCCTGCGGGGAGGCAGAGACAGACGCGGAGAAACAAGAACAAAGCGAGATCCAGTGGGGACAGGGCGGCAGTGGGGCACTGAGACTGCAGCTTCCATTCCAATCCCTCTCCCCCCGCCCCCCAGCTTCACTCCTCCCACTGCTGAGCAATGGCACCTCCCACCGCCACATTCTCGGCTGAAGCCCGCCCTCTCACGGACTAATCTTCCCCAGCTGGCTGCGGCTGGAGCCGCCCAGCCGAGTCCAGCGGGTCGTGCGAACCACCCTAGACACGAAAGTGGGAGCTGGCCGTGGTGTTGACCGCGCAGCTCGGTCTGGGGAGCGGCTCCTGAGCAGATACGGGTAGCGACACTCCCTGCCCCAGCGGTAAGTCGCCAAGGCCCAGAGGTTGTACGGGTGTAGGGGGCGGGGGGCGGTAGGGGGAAGAGGGGGGAGGGAGAGCAGTGATTTGGAAATTTTTGTGCGTTCTTTCGCCTAGTGTGAGTGATGGTGGAGGGACTACGGTCTACACTCTCTTCACCCTGTGATGCCTTGTGCGGATGGTTGTGGTCTGGAGTCTGGGGACATGGATCTTTTTAGGTCTGCACTAGGGAAGGGAAGAAACCCTCCATCCGTGATTGCCATTGCGGGAATTGGGAAAGAGAGGATAAGACTGGAGATATATTCTGTTGGTTGGGCAGGCCAGGAACACCCAAAGACTCCCTTAGAGGAGGTGGGCCAGAACCTTTGCTCTGCAAAGGACCCTTTGTCTTCCCAGCGCGGGGGTTGGGTGAATTGGTGATGCTCACTGCAGTTTCTGCTCTGTTCTCCACCCCACACTCAGGCCAGAACACGGAGGCTTTTCCTCCCCACGATGACCTTCACTTCATCCATCAGAGCGATCTCTGCTTTCTTATCAACACCTACCTGGAAGTTAGGGGTGGAGCAGGGGGAAGCTTGGCAAATATCAAAACTATTAGTCAAAAATATTTTTATGTCTCAAAATCATTTCTGTAGCATATCTCAAGGTTTTTATTTTGCTCTGTGAAACACCCAGTCACTTTCATGTTAAAAAGGGAAAGAAAAGCACAGAATTGCCTTACCAAAGGGAAAAAAGAATCATAGGCTGTTGAGATAGTCAGGCATTATGAAGAAAAGCAGCCAGTGGAATTACTGTATTTGCTCCATTTGCAATAAATTTATATGTATGTGCATTCTCTGTGTAAAGCATTGAGAAAGAAGGTTTATACATGTGGGATATCTCTACCCCCACATTTTTTCCATTGGACACTGCTCTGGCTCCTAACCTGAACTCTTGCCTCTATTCCTGCCCTTACTTTCCATTCTCACTTATAGTGGGAGTAATCTGTTAAAACTAGAAATTGGCCCATGTCACTCACCCTTCATGTTTGGCTCCCAATGGCACACAGGATGAAGGCCAAGACCCTCCCTGACACCTCAGACCAGATGTGGTCTGCCTTGTCTATCTCCTGCTTCATCCCACTTCTTGCTCTGGTCACCTGGGCCTGCTTTTAGATCTTTAACTGTTCTCCCTCCTGTGTTCCTCAATGTCGTTTATCAGATGTTCTCTCTACCTGGAATATGCTCCCCTCATCTTTTGCCTGATTGTCTTCAGCTATCTTTCAGGTCTTGGTTTAAATAATACATCCTTGAATTAGAATTGATTAAGTAAGTACATGGTGTGGTCCCTGTTCTCATGGAATATGCAAGTCCATGTTACAGGTGAAAGACTCAATCCAGAGTCTTAGTATCACTGAGACCCATCTTAGAAAATGATGTGCATAAACTGTAGAATTAACAATTCCCTACCCAACATCCTATTTAGGAAACTTAGATGTAACTATATGGCTAAGATGTCTCAAAAAAAAAAACAACCATAAATATTTCATTTAAATAAGTAGTAGCTCTAGTTACTACAGTTGGAGTCCTGAACCTTTGAGAAATTTCCACCATCATTGGGGAGCATGAAGACCAAGTAAAACCCAGAGTGAGGTACCAGTGATCACTGAGTGCTATAGACAAGAAGACACCAAGCTGGGAGAGAGACAAGTCTGCTTTGTCTTTTGGGGAGGGATGTGGCACATAGCTTAATTCTGGACTCCACTGATAAGACCTTTTAGCTAGAGAATTACAAGGCAGAATGTGCATTTTTGCAGTGACAGTGCTAGCATCTGGTTGTCCAAATAAATCCCACTTTGACCCTGAAACTGTCATGGAAGGTGACTGCTCAGCCTGTCTCCATTTGGGTAGTGAGTCCTCTGACCTCTCAGAAAGTTCCCACCCAAAGAGTCATGCCCTGATAAAATATTATAATGTGGAAACTGACTGGCCTGAACACATCGAATTTCATATGATTGCTCCAGAATTTTGCAAGCTTCTGGCTCATTGTTGTGGATCTTAGGGCTTATTATCATATCTTGCAAAATGTTAAATTAACTCAGGAAACAGAGTGAGCAATATTAGTTAGTGACTGAGGCCAGTCTTCTACAGCAATGACATTTACTTTGATCTATCATTTTCCAAGTTCAGAGTGCAGTGACATTTCAACTGTTCATGATTTTAAATCAGTTAATGTTTCCAATAATTAAGAAACCAGTAATTTTATTTATAGAGATCAATAGCAAAAGAATCATCTAGGTTCTTGTGGTTGCAAAATTCTGCATGCAGTGAAATAATTTTTATCATGCCTTGAAATTATTTCCAAGAGTATGGTAATAAAAACATTTTTCTAAAACAGAAAAGAATAAATTCAGTAGATATCTCATATCATCTCCAAAATTTCTTGCCATGGAAATTATACTGCCTTCAATTACAATTTTTCTAAATTTTTGTTAGGTATATTTTTGCTTCTAATCTTCATTTTTATTATGCTTTCAAAAATCTCTCATGAAAACACATTTATTATTCCACTTTTAGATTTGCCATTAAGGGGGAGTTTGAGCTATTTGTTCATAAAATATCTATCATTGTTAAGAGCATAGGCTCTTATCCTAGCTCTGTCACTTACTACTCAACTCTGTGTGACCTGGGCCACACTTGACTTTTCTGGACCTTAATTTCTTGTTTATAAAATGGGGTTATACTACTATGCCTCTTATAAATTTACTAGTAGCCTAGTGCATGAAATTCGTGCACAGGAGGGGGGGTGTCCCTCAGCCCGGCCTGCACCCTCTCCACTCTGCTCCTAACCACGTTGCCTGCTGGCCTGCTTGATCACCCCCAGCCAGCCTGATCACCCCCAACTGCCCCCTGTGCCAGTGGGCTCACCCCAACTGCCCCACCTGCTAGCCTGCTTGCTCACAACTGCCCACCTGCTGGCCTGCTCATTCCAAATTGCCCCCCCCCACTGTCCTGATCACCTCCAGCTGACCCCCACTGATGGCCTGCTCACCCCTAACTGGCCCCCCTGCTGGTCTGCTTACCCCCAATGGCCCCACCCCCATCAGCCTGAACACTCACAAATGCTGTCTCATCCTGGCCTGATCACCCACAACTGCCCTCCCCTCCACCTCTACCTTGGCTCCGGCACAATGGCTTTGTCCAGAAGAACATCTGGAAGGTCTCCTGGAAGGTCTCCCAGTCTAATTAGCATATTACCCTTTTATTAGTATAGATAGAGGCCTGGTGCATGCGTGGGGGCTGGCTGGTTTGCCCTGAAGGGTGTCCCGGATCAGGCTGGGAGTCCCGCTGGGGTGCCTGGCCAGCCTGGGTAAGGGGCAAGGGCCATTTTCAGGCTGGTCACACCCCCTTCAGGGTGTGTGTGGGGGGGTCCCACTGGGGTGCCTGGCCAGCCTGGGTGAGGGGCTGAGGGCTGTTTGCAGGCTGGCCACATCGCCTTCAGGATGGAGGTTCCCACTGGTGTGCCTTGCTAGCTTGGGTGAGGGGCTGGAAGCAGGTATCTGGGATTTATTTATCTTCTATAATTGAAACTGTAGCCTTGATTGGAGCCCACGGCCAGCCAGGGCAGGCAGGAAGCTTGGCTTCCTCCATCACCGGCTGCAACCCAAGCCTCCTGCTCACTCCAGCTTTGTGGCTGCTGCCATCTTAGTTGGGTTAATTTGCATACTTGCTCCTGATTGGCTGGTGGGTGTAGCAGAGTGGTGCAGTAATGGTTAATTTGCATGTTTCTCTTTAATTATATAGGATGGGCCAAGCACTCTGCTTGGTTAAGTAAATGTAACCAAGACTCAAATTGAGTCCTTGGACCCTAAAACCCAGTTAGTAACAACTATTCTTTGTGCAGCCACCCCCCTCCTCAAGTGCTGAGGGAGGCCTTATCTAGGCCACAAAAGATTTGGGTGAATCAGAAATGGGGTCTACAGGTGGGAAAGGTTTGAGTACATGCCACCTGGCAGGAAGCAGAAAACAGCAAGCAGCTTGAGGCACTGTCCTGCTGACCAGGATGCTCCCACCAACAGTTGAGCTCTCACTATTCCCAAGGCCAGGTTCTGTGGCGTTCCCTGGCACAGTGCTGGCTCCTTTTCTTATCCTTCAGTTAAAAGTGTTCCAGGTGTCCTGCTACAGGGAAGGAAGAACTGTTCAGTGGGGAGTAGGGTGGAGAACTCTGGTGAATCTCTGCAATGCCAGTTTTGCCACATCTTCTCATCCTTTTTGGCTTTAATGTTGCCTACTAGGCTGTGAGGCAGCTCCTCTGCCTGCTTCTAGGTCCTCATATTAAAGCATTTCAGAGACTCTGGTGTTGACTCTGGTCAGCTTATAGCTGTCAAACAGCTCTCTGGAGGTAGCTATGAGCCTTCCTTGTTAGTGAGTGTGAAAGGTGTGTAGGCTGGCAGAGCCTTGTGCTTTCACACCTGCTTCATTCCTCTTTCACAAGCTGTGGCCTGCGAGAAAGTGAATTCAGGTGCTCTCTATGGAGCAGTGAGAGTCAAAGAAACCAGTCCAAAATTCTCTTCTCTAATCTCTCCCTGACCAAAATGACAGAGGCCCAACCTGTAGATCACTCACTGCCATGGGGAGGAACTGAGCATGTGAAGTGGGAACCCATGAGGGTGCGGAGGGGACGCTGGGGTGGTTCTCAGGCCTTGCCTTCTTTTGGTATGGTCTTGTGGGTCTCCAAATTCACCCCATATTTAAAACAAAATATTTAACATATTTAAAACTAAACCCTTTCTTCTCTCCCTCAAACCAGCTCTTAGCACAGGCCCTTTCCTCATCTTCACTCAATTCTCCATTTCCTTGCCTTTCTCCACTTCACATTGTTCCCTTCTCTTGGCATGAATCCAGGTCTCAGTGTTTATAACTTCTGGCCTACTTCTCTTTCTGTATTCAGTTGCTGAATCCTAGTATTTCTTTCTTTGAAAGACCCTATAACTTGACATCTATTTTTCGTGCTTATGACTACAGCCTCCATCTGGACCTTATCTCTATCCAGTCAGCCAATTTTAGCTGTCTCTTTTGAGTTCTCTTTGTTCAGAGCCTCCCTCTTAATTTATTCTGTCCCTACTCAGATGAATGGTATAGACTACCAACTTCTTTATGCCACTACTTCCACTCATTCATTCAGAAGACTTTCATACTTCTTTGTTGATCTCAGCGTAAGGCCAAAACCCTCAGGTACGTGAATGTAATCAAATTGGTAGCTATTGCACCACCTTCTCAATTCCACACCCAGGACAGACATCAACAAGAGATCTCAGCACCCTTGCCCACTGAATCAGAAATTTCAGACTGGGCATCAGAAATTGTCTCTGGATGGCATTCCAAGCATCACTATATTTCAGTTAGGCTGTGCACAAAAGGTGACACATACCTACTTTTCAGCCATGATGTCCTGTGTCTATCCAATCTACCTGTTCCTGACCTTATGCTTACCTCCTCTCTTTGGCTTTCTACCATGCTACCCTCTGTCATCTCAGTAATCAAGCTCTGCATGCACTATCAGATGCTTGGCTGTGCCTTGCCTGATGGCATCTGTGTAGATTGAGTCTTGCCTCCTCAAACAGATGCAACAGTCCTAGAGGACAGTATATGTGCCTTCTCCTCTGACTGATGGACGACTCTATCCAATCCAGGAAACAGGCTTGGGTTTCCCTTTAAGCTTTGTCTCTTAGACAAAGGTGGCAACTTTTTAATTTAATTATCTGCTCCATTCACTTACAAGGACCATGATATTTCCCTATAAGGATGTTGTGCTATGTGTAGAGTGCCTGGGCCTGGAAATGGGAGTCTGACTTGGCCAGATATTTCTGAGAGGATGCTTGGGTGAGTCAAGAGGTCACAAATGCAAAAGCACCAGACACTTCAGCAATCATTTTGGCTACTACTGTTGCCTTTAGTCATGTGACTTAACTTCTCTTAGCATCAGTTGTCTATAAAAGGTAGCTAGTGAGCATGGTTGGAGGATCTCCCTCTCTACCATCTCTAAGGAGGATCCAGGCTTAGATATCAGAGTTCAGCTCCAACACCACTGTGGGCTAGAACCATGGTTAATAAGTGCCTCATGCTTTCCCCCACAACAGCTAACAATACTGGAAGCATGGAGCTGAAGAGAGGAAAGACTTTCATCAAATCCAGCCTTCACATTTCTCGTGAGAAGTCCCCAGGCCCAGCAGCAGCTGCTCCAGCCTGGGACGATGCAGACCCCTGGTCACTCTCACCTAGAGAGCAACAGCAGATCCATGGTGAGAGAGGCCCCCAAGCCAGTCCCAATACCAATGGATATAATATATGCTCCAAAAAAGATTCACTGCCAGAGCCTGAGGGTGGTGCCACAGACCTTTGTGGTTCCACCTTCAAATTGGTATGGAAGAGCAAGACTCACAACAGTGTGTCTGGGACTGGTAGGATGGTCACAGCCACAAGGCAACTGGTAGGCAGCACGAGCTTCCCAGGGCCCTCTGGCAGCCAGCACATTATTGATTACCGCCACTTTGTGCCCCAAATGCCTTTTGTGCCAGCCGTGGCTAAGAGCATTCCAAGGAAGAGGATTTCCCTGAAACGACCCAAGAAGTGCTTTCAGAACCTATTCCACATTCGTAGAAACAAGACTGAGAACTTGGCTTCACTGGCAACCAAGGGAAAGAGCCTGGCTTCCCCCAGAATCCCCTTAGAGGCTGGAGAGCAGCAAGGCAAAGCCTTCTTCCCCTTGGGTGAGGGACTGGGGCTGGATGGCTTGTGCCAGGATTTCTCTGACAGTGAGTTCCTGCCTGACTCCTCTTTCGACTTCTGCAGGGCCCTATGTGAGGACGTGGCTTCACTCAAGAGCTTTGACTCACTCACAGGCTGCGGGGAGATTTTTGCGGATGAAAGCTCAGTGCCATTCCTGGAGCTGAATGATGGCCTGGAGAGCTCAGCCAAGTCATCGCAGGCCCTTGAGAGCAAGGTTTCTAGTGGCCCCTTCCAGGGCAGCGTGGAGAAGCTGGTGTCTCCTGCTCAGGATGACATGTCTGACTTTGCCAAGTTCTGGGATAGTGTGAGTCACTCAGTGAGGCAACAACAGCACACCCAACTGGGCCCATGGCTGGAGGGTCCTCAGGGAATGGATATGGCCCAGCCTGGGCTTGATTCAGCTGGGCTCATTGAGTTCCCTCTGTGTCCCTGTAGGGACCTCTTCAGTGGCTCCAAAGCCAGCTCCATAGACACAGGCACCAATAGGAGCGAGCAGCCAGAGTCTGTGTCCACGAGTGATGAGGGCTACTATGATGCCTTTTCACCTAGCCTTGAGGAGGATAAGAAGGAAGTCGTGAGCCCAGGCACCCCTGCAGCTGCCTTCCCTCGGGAGAGCTATAGTGGAGATGCCCTCTATGAGCTTTTCTGTGACCCCAATGAGGGCCCTGTTGGCCTTGATGATGACCTGTGTGTGTCTGAGAGTCTGTCAGAGCCAGCACTGGGAATGCCACTGTCTATTTGCAGCTTTCACATGGGGGCAGAGGAGAACTTGGCCCCGAGACCAAGCCCAGACCTGCTCAGCCAGGGTTTTTTGCAGAGCTCCTGGAAGGGCAAGGAGTGCCTGCTGAAGCTCTGTGACACTGAACTCACCATCACCATGGGTATTATCAACTGGCTTCGCCGTAGTCCTGAGCTCCATGCTTCTCCTATCTCAACCCCTGGGTATCCTGCAACCCCATTCAGGGAAATGGTGGAGAATCTGGGAGCTGGCTCTGAGAAGAAAGATCCAGGTCTAGTGAAGCTAGAGGTCAGGGAAGCCCACACCTCAGATGCAGGTGGGATCACAGTCAGCTCAAAACCTAGTAGGCAGGAGCTGTGGGCACATTCAGGTACCAAGGGCCTGCTTGCTGGAGAGAGCAAGGTTTTAGCAGGGCCTGAGCAGGAGACCAGCTCTCTGTCCAGGGACCCAACTCTGAAGTGTGTGCAGGTCTCAGGGGAAGAAGGGATACGAGGTTGCCACGAAGGTTTGTTCTCCTCTTTGGGATCTGCAATCTCCATGATGACAGGCACTTCTAGCCAAAACAAAGTCAAAAATAAGATCATAAACCCCTTTGCCTGGCACCACTCCCAGGAGCTCAGGGCACCTGGAAAGATGGGGTGTTTTCGAGATCAACAAAGGCCAGATCTTAGGGAAAGTACCCTGGATACAGACCCCTCCCTGAAAGGATGTGTGGCCCAGGTTGCAGCCCTACAGATCCACCCAGACTGCAAGCCCTATTCTGTGCAACCCCCAAGGCAGGACACAAGCAGTAGGTTCTGTAGGCAGCCTCAGGCCAGGGACATTACCATTTCACAGCAGAAACAGTCTAAAAGCTTTTCTGGAGTGGCTGCCGTCTGTAGTCTGCCCTCCTTGACCAGCCCACTCCACAGCCCACGGAATCAGAAGTGCCCAGGCCTTTTCCTGGACATAAGCCAGCTCAGGATGGAGCCCACCAGCCTGGATGCCCAGGCCCATGCCTCAGTGAAGGAGTACTTGTAGCTCAGCTTGAAGGCCAGGAAGCAGGTGGCATCTAGGGGTCAGTTAAAATTATAGTACTCTTGGCCCTGCTACCTGACTGAGCCCCTGGGGCCACCTGTCAGGACTCATGAGCCTCACTTCATCATAGCCAATATGAGAGGGTTTCTTCTGCAAGTACCCAGAAAGCTGCTGCAGCTTCCTGACTCACAGGGGCCTCCTCTGCGACCAACCAGAAGTAGAGGCTCCCAGGTCAGCCAACGTGGAACTCCCACTACAGGATGGCCTTGTAGTCACCAGAAGCTGCATCTTCGTGGCCACATTCAAGAGAACCTAAGACCAAAATCTCCATCCTTTGTCCTCAATATGAGAACTGTGTTTGGAGGAGATGGGTTTGCAGGACTCAGGCAAGTAGGGCATTTTATTGTGAAGGCACAACCCACAAGCTTATGCAGAACAGGTACTGACAGCCTAAGACCAAGGAAAGCTGGGAAGCTGCCAGCACTTTCAAAATGTGCCTCACTGATTTCCTACAATGAAATAAAGAGTCTATTCCCAGTGTTGGCTGTTAAGTGGCTATACCTGGCTGCTCCTTATACAGCATGCCAGAGAGGAGCTCAGGTTTAAAACTGATGGGAAGGAAACATCCATATTGTGAATGGGAAGTGGAGGAGCCAATAAGTTTGCATAAGTGTTGAGAATAATAAATGAGTGAGTGTGGGGTCCAAGACTCAGATGTAAGACATTGAGAGTTGGCGACAGGCAAGATACAGGGCAGCAGATGAGCTTTGGAGTACCCTCTGGCCCCACCCCAGCCTGCCACCTGCTTCCAGAACAAGCAGCCATGAAGTACTGGGAGCCTCAAAAGACTTTTCTTTGGGAATAAGAAGGACTAGCTTTATCTCAGCAAGACCCTTGAACAAGCAGACACCATATATTACTGTGCAATATAGCTACCTGCCTCTGGCCAAAAATCATCCCATAAAAGCAATAATTTCCCCCACCTTGCACTCTTTAATGGGAGCCATGGACAGCTTAATGTTTGGGGAGAACTGATTGATTCTCCACATTTCTTTCACTCGGGCCCTCTAAATCATCAGCATCCTTGCCTCCCCCTTCAGGAAAACTTACCTTTAAATAGGGCTGGACCTCTGTCATCCCCCTTCTCCCAAAGTCACAACACATCCATAGCACCAGACATTCAGAATAGGGAAAGAAAAGATGACCCATGTCCTCAGGAAGAAGAGGCATCCATTCTGTTCAGTGTTGGGACATGAGGTGTAGCAACAGATTGCCCATCAAGGTTCTCTGTGATTAGACCCCACCCTGCTGACACACCACAGTGGGACATGAAGGATGGGATGCCATAGGCTGCCTATACCATTATTTCTACAGGAAAGGTCAACACAGAAAGGGGGTAGGTCAGGTATGGGGTGGAATTCCACACTGAGGTATGCAGTCTGACAGCTGACCACAAGCTGTGTCTCTCCTGATTGTCTGAGGCTTTGTTTCAGGTGAGAAAATGCTCTGCAGCCCTCAGTAAAAACTGCTCGCTGGGGCAGACTGTGCACATGCAGGTGGCATGTTGTAGGTTCTAAAACTTATATCAAGGTTCCTGAGCAGGCCCACCCAAACCTGGACACTGAGGAAAGTCAGGAAGGTTAGCTTCCTGGGAAGCCACAATGATCCTTTCTCTCAGGCCTGCCACAGATGACCCCAACAGTGTTATTGGGCCTGGCTGCATCAATAATAAATCCTTCACCTTGTCCCTGCATCAGCCTAAGTTCAGTTGTCATCCTCAATGCTCAGACATGGAAATCAAGGACAGAGTGCTGATGTGACTTGCCCCTGGATTCACATGGCTAGTGAGTGGGGTTGATGGGATTTGAGTCCCAACCACTGGCTCCAAAGGCTAGCTCTTCACCAGACTCCAGAACTACTCCCACTGAGCTCTTGCAGTGAACGTCTCTTCTCTCTCTCTCTCTCTCTCTCTCTCTCTCTCTCTCTCTCTCTCATTTATTGTCTAAAGTATTACATATGTCTCCTTTTCCCCCGCTTGACTGTTCCCCCTCCCCAGTCATTCCCACCCAGGGCAAGCCCCCACTGACCCAGTGTCTGTGTCCATTGATTATGCTAATATACATGTATACAAGTCCTTTGGTTGCTCTCTAACCTCCCCACTACCTCCCCTGCCATTTGTCTCTGGATCTATTTTTGTTTATCAAATTATGTTGATCATTATATCCCACATATGAGTGAGATCATGTGATATTGAATGTCTCTTTCAAAGCCTTCACTTCTCCTTTCTTCAAGGGCACAGATGTCTGAGCACCCTCTGAGTGCCAGCTTTGTATCTCTCTGTAATTAGGCTTAAAACTCCAGGGACAAGGGATGCCTCTCACTCAATCATAGCCCTGTCACTTTGTACTGCATCTGAGCAAAGCAGATGCTCAATAAATATTTGTAGAAAGAATGAAATATCAAAAGGCTGCACATGATTTTCTGACTTCTTACTGATCATGAGGCATGTGTCTGGAAAGTAGCCAACTTAAGGTTTTACCTTGGCAGAAATATTAATGGAGCATTCCCTTAAAGTCACACTGTCTGGTAATGACCGGGGAAGAGGGGAGGTGTCGTAGAACCCAGCCAGCCAAAACCACTAGGAGGACAGGACCAAGGTGGATCAGGCATGGTCAGGAGGGACCTATACCTTGCTATGCAGTGACCCATAGTATGGCAGCAGAAATAAGGAACTAGGGTGGTGCCTACCACTGGCCCAGTGTATCTCAATTTGGGGAGCATCTTAGACTAGTATGGCACCATGGAGATTCTCATTCTCAGAAATCTGGGGGGAGATCCTAATAGTAGCCTGCTAGGCACCTTGCTGGAAGAATGGGGGAAAGTGTGACCTTTCTCTTGTGCGCACTGAATTCAAATCTCCTCAGTCCATCTCTCTTTTCACACCCAGCCCTCAGATTGCCCTCTCCGGCAAGAAAGGCCCAGGCAGCACTAGTCTGACTGGCATCTGTAGACCTCAAGGATATTTTTAAGGTGACCCACTGAGGGGAAACGGGGGAGCTTTGGAAGCAGTTCCTAGAGTAGGCACCTAGTCTAATTCTGGAAGTAGAAGAGGCCTGGACAAGGCATTTTCATAACTCTGGTCATTTCTAACCCTCTCATTCAACATGGCTGTAGATGTTGTAGGAGGTTCGAGGTTTTGTACCTTGTAAAGTACATCCTACAAAGTAGGTCCAGTTTTCCCCAGCTTACAGCTGTCCCACAGAGCCTGAGTGATTAACCCAGGGTCACACAGTGGTAGGTTGGGAGCTGGGGTTCAACCTGTGTTCTGTGCCTTCCAATCTTTCACCATTGCGGTAGGAACTGAGAGATGCTGGAAGGGAGCCAGGCAGCCTCCAGCCTACTCTAACAGTGGGGGAGGCCTGGTCTTTATAGTAGGTTTTCTCAGGTGTGGGGGTGTTGATGGTGGTGGTGAGGGGGGGTGGGCCAAGAGGGCAGGGAAGAAGACAGGAAGAAGGTGCCCCAATAGGGTACGCAGGCATAGGCTGGAGAAGAGCTTGTGCACTACATCAGGGATGTTGGCTCATCTTACCTGGTTTCTTCTTTTACATTTGTAATGGAAAGGGGATAAAAAATTTAAAAAAACTCAAAAGACACAGAAAGGAAACAATGAAAAGTGAGTCTCCTTCCTTCCTCCTTTACCCTGTTATTTTTATTATAAAACTAGAGGCTCGGTGCACAAAAATTTGTGCACTTGGGAGGGGCAGAGGTCCCTCAGCCCAGCATGTGCCCTCTTGCAGTCTGGACCCCTCAGGGGATGTCCACCTGCTGGCTTAGGCCCAATCCTCTGAAAGTCAGACATCCCTCTGGCAGCCCGGGAGCCCTGGGGGGATGTCCATTTGTCAGTGGGTAGCAGGCTTAAGTTGCAGTCGGGCATCCTTAGCACTGCAGAGTAGGTGGGAGAGACTCCCACCACCACCGCTGTACAGGCAGCTGTCAGCCTGGCTTGTGACTAAGCAGAACTCTCCCTGTAGGAATGCACTGACCACAAGAGGGCAGCTCCTGCATTGAGCGTCTGCCCCCTGGTGGTGAGTGTGTGTCATAGTGACCAGTCATTTCCAGTGGTTCTGCTGTTAGGGTCAATTTGCATATTATCTTTTTATTATATAGGATTATATAAGATAGAGGCCAGGTGAATGGGTGGGGGGCTGCTATTTTGCCTTGAAGGGTATTCCAAATCAGGGTGGGGTTCCCACTTGGGTGCCTGGCTAGCCTGGGTGAAGGGCTGAGGGCCATTTTCAGACTGGCCACACCCCCTTCAGGGAGTGGGCTCATGCTGGGGTGCCTGGCCAGCCTGAGTGAGAGGCTGATGGCTGTTTTCAAGCTGGCCACATCCTCATGGGGTGTGGGTCCCTACTGGGTTTCCTGATCAGCCTCGGTGACGGGCTAATGACTGTTTGAAGGCTGGCCAAGCCCACCAGCAGGGACCCACACACCATGAGGATGTGGCCAGCCTGGGTGAGGGGCTGATGACTGTTTGCAAGGTGGCCAGAGCCCCTTCAGGGTGGGGATCCCTGCTGGGGTGCCTGGCTAGCCTGGGAGGGGAGCTGATGGCTGTTTGCAGGCTGGCCACATCCCCATCAGGGAGGGGGTTCTGTTGGAGTGCCTGTCCAGCCTGGGTGAGGGGCTGAGGGCCGTTTCAGGCTGGCCTCAACCGCTTCAGGGTGGGGGGTCCTGCTGGGGTGCCTGGCCAGTCTGGATGAGGGGCTAATGGCTGTTTGCAGGCTGGCCAAGCCCCCCAGCAGGAACCCTCACCCCATGAGTGTGTGGCCAGCCTGGTGAGTGGCTGATGGATGCCGGCCAAGGCTCTCAGAGATCCAAGCTCCCAGTGAGGCTGGCTGGAAGCAGGTATCTGGGATTTATTTATCTTCCATAAGGGGAACTTTGTTGCCTTGAGCAGAGGCCACAGCCTGCTAGGGCAGGTGGGAAACTTGGCTTTGTCCATCACCAGGGCAACCAAGCCTTCTGCTTGCTACAGCTCTGTGGCTGCCTGCCACCATCTTGGTTGGGTTAATTTGCATAGAGTTGCTCTGATTGGCTGGTGGGCATGGCTTGAGTTGTAGTGGAGTGACACCAATTTGCATGTTTATCTTTTATTTTTTTCCATTTTTTATTACATAAAGTATTACAAAGATTAGTACATATATTTCTTTTTTCCTCTGCCCTTCCCCCAGCCTCCTCTACCCCCCAGTGTTTTGGGTCCATTGGTTATGCTTAAACGCATGCATAAAAGTCCTTTGGTTGATCTGTTATCCCCTCAACCCTCCCTGTCCTTGTTGCTGTAATTTGACAGTCTGTTTGATGCTGCTATGCCTCTGTATCTATTTTTGTTCACCAGTTTATAATGGTTATTGTTATCCATAGATGACTGAGGACATGTGGTATTTTTCTTTCATTGACTGTCTTATTTCACTTAGCATTATGCTCTCCAGCTCCATCCATGCTGCTGCAAATGCTAAGAACTCCTTCCTTTTTACAGCAGCATAGTATTCCATTGTGTAGATTTACTACAGTTTTCTAATCCATTCATCTGCTGATGGGCACTTAGGCTATCTCCAAGTTTTAGCTATGGTAAATTGTGCTGCTATAAACATAGGGATGCATATGTCCTTTCTGATTGGTGTTTCTGGTTTCTTAGGATATATTCCCAGAAGTGGGATCACTGGGTCAAAAGGGACTTCCATTTTTAATTTTTTGATGAAACTCCATACTGTGCTCCACAGTGGCTGCACCAGTCTGCATTCCCAGCAGAAGTACATGAATGTTCCTTTTACTCTGCATCCTCTCCAACACCTGTCGTTTGTTGAATTGTTGATGATAGCCATTCTGACAGGTGTGAGATGATACCTCATTGTTGTTTTGATTTGCATATCTCAGATGATTAGTGACTTTGAACATGTTTTCATATGTCGCTTGGCTTTCTGAATATCCTCTTTTGAAAAATGTCTATTTAGGTCCTTTGCCTATTTTTTGATTGGATTGTTTGTCTTCTTTTTGTTAACTCGTATGAGTTCCCTATAAATGTTGGATATTAAACCTTTATCAGTGATAACATTGGCAAATATGTTCTCCCATGTAGTGGGCTTTGTTGTTGTTTTGCTGATGGTTTCTTTTGATGTGCAGAAGCTTTTTATTTTGATAAAGTCCCATTTGTTTATTTTCTCTTTAGTTTCCAATGCCCTAGGGGCTATGTCAGTGAAGAAACCACTTTGGCATATGTCTGAGATTTTGTTGCCTTTGTATTCCTTTAGTATTTTTATGGTTTCCCATTGTACATTTAAGTTCTTTATCCATTTTGAGTTTATTTTTGTGTATGGTGTAATTTAGTGGTCTAGTTTTGTGGTGGTTTTTTTTTTTTTTGCATATATCTGTCCAATTTTCCCAGAATCATTTATTGAAAAGACTGTCTTGATTCCATTGTATGTTCTTGCCTCCTTTGTCAAATACTAATTGAGCATATTGGTTCGGGTCAATTTCTGGGTTCTCTATTCTATTCCATTGATCTATATGTCTATTCTTGTGCCAGTACCAGGCAGTTTTGAGAACAATGGCTTTATAATACAGCTTGATATCTGGTATTGAGATCCCTTCTACTTTGTTCTTCTTTCTCAGGATCGCTGCAACTATTCGGGGTCTTTTTTTATTCCAGATGAATTTTTGGAAAGTTCATTCTAGGTCTATAAAATATGCCATTGGTATTTTAATGGGGAGTGTGTTGAATTTATAGATTGCTTTGGGTAGTTTTGACATTTTAATGATATTGATTCTACCAATCCATGAACATGGTATGTTCTTCCATCTGTTTATGTCTTCCTCTATCTCTTTTTTCAACATTCTGTAGTTTTCTGAGTAGAGGTCTTTTATCTCTTTAGTTAAGTTTATTCCTAGGTATCTTAGTTTCTTTTGGTGTGATGGTAAATGGGATTGTTTTTTTTAGTCTCTCTTTCTGTACATTCACTATTGGTCTACAAAAATGTCATAGATTTCATGGCATTAATTTTGTATCCTGCTACATTGCTGAATTTGTTTATTAAGTCTAATAATTTTTTTATGGAGTCTTTAGGGTTTTATGCACAATATCATGTCATCTGCAAATAAGGACAGTTTTACTTCTTCTTTTCCAATTTAGATGCCTTTTATTTCTTCTTCTTGTCTAATTGCAATGGCTAATACTTCCAGTACTATGTCGAACAGCAGTGGTGAGAGTGAGCAACTCTGTCTTGTTCCTGTTTCAAGGGAAAATGGTTTTAATTTTTGCCCATTGAGTATGATGTTGGCTGTGGGTCTGTCATAAATAGCTTTTATTATGTTGAGGTATGATCCTTCTATTCCCACCTTGCTGAGAGTTTTTATCAAAAACGGGTGCTGGATTTTGTCAAATGCTTTTTCTGCATCAATTGATATGATTAAGTGGTTTTTATCTCTTAGTTTGTTTATGTGATGTATCACATTTATTGATTTGTGGATATTGTACCATCCTTGCATCCCTGGAATAAATCCTACTTGGTCGTGGTGTATGATCTTTCTGATGTACTGCTGGATCTGATTTTCTAGGATTTTGTTGAGAATTTTGGCATCTATGTTCATGAGGGATATTGGTCTATAATTCTCTTTCATTGTGTTGTCTTTGTCTGGTTTTGGTGTTAGGGTAATGCTGGCTTTATAGAATAAGTTTGGAATTGATCCTTCCTCTTGAATTTTTTTGAATAGTCTGAGGAGGATAGGTTTTAGTTCTTCCTTGAATGTTTGGTAAAACTCCACTGTGAAGCCATATGGCCCTGGACTTTTGTTTGCTGGGAGCTTTTTTATTACTGCTTCAATTTCTTCCATAGTGATTGGCCTATTGAAATTTTTAGATTCTTCCTAATTGAGTTTTGGAATGTTGTATTTTTCTAGGAATATGTCCATTTCCTCCAGGTTGTCCAGTTTGTTGGAATAGAGTTGTTCATAGAATTCTTTAACAATCTTTTTTTATTTCTGTGGGGTCTGTTGTTATTTCTCCTCTATCATTTCTGATTTTGTTTATTAGGGTCCTCTCCCTTTGCTTCTTGGTGAGCCTGGCTAGAGGTTCATCAATCTTGTTTATCCTTTCAAAGAACCAACTTTTGGTTTTATTGATCTTTTGTATTGTCTTTTTGGTCTCCATGTCATTTATCTCCACTCTGATCTTTATTGTTTCCTTCCTTCTGCTTACACTGGACTTTTCTTGTTGCTCTCTTTCTAAATCTTTGAGTTGTAGAGTTAGGTAATTCATTATCATTGTTTCTTGTTTTCTGCAGTAGGTTTGTAGAGCTACGAACTTCTCTTTCAAGACTGCTTTCACTGTGTCCCATAGATTTTGGATTGTTGCGTTTTCTTTGTCATTTGTTGCCATGATGTTTTTTATTTCTTCTTTGATCTCTGTGGTAACCCAGTCATTTTTAATAGCATGCTGTTTAGTCTCCATGTGTTTGATTTTTTGGATTGTTTTTATTGTAGTTGATTTCCAGTTTTATGCCATTGTGATCTGAGAAGATTCTTGATATGATTTCTACCTTCTTGAATTTGAAGAGACTTTGCCTGTGCCCCAATATATGTTCTATCTTTGAGAAGACCCATGTGCACTTTAAAAGAATGTATATTCTGTGGCTTTGGGGTGAAGTGTTCTGAAGATGTCAATTAATTCCATCTGCTCTAGTGATTCATTTAGGATTGATGTTTCTTTGCTGATTTTTTGTTTAGAGGATTTGTCCAATGGTGATAGTGGGGTATTAAAGTCACCCACTGCAATTGTATTGCTGTCAATCTCTCCCTTGATATCTCCCAGAAGTTTTTTTATGTATTTGGGTGCTCCTATATTGGGTGCATATATGTTTACCAGAGTTATTTCTTCTTGTTTAGTATTATGAAGTGGCCTTCCTTATCTCTTTTTATGTCCTTCACTTTGAGATCTAATTTGTCAGATATAAGTATTCCTACCCCAGCTTTTTTTTTTCATTTCCATTCGCCTGTAAAACCTTTTTTTATCCCTTCACCATCAGTCTGTGTGCATCTTTTTTTTTCTGAGGTGGGTTTCGTGTAGGCAGCAGATATATGGGTCATGTTTTCTTATCCATTCAGTTACCCTATGTCTTTTGATTGGGGCATTTAATCCATTTACATTTAAAGTTATTATCAATAAGTACTTGTTTGTTGCCATTTTTATTCTTTATCCCTGTGTTCCTTCTTCATTTCCTATTTTTTCTTTTTACAGTAGTCCCTTTAATATTTCTTGCATTGCTGGTTTGGTAGTAACAAACTCCCTTAGTCCTTTTTTGCCTATGAAGCTCCTAATTTCACCCTCAATTTTAATTGATAGCCTTTCTGGGTACAGTATTCTTGGATTTGGACCCTTCCTTTGCATGACTTTGTATATTTTATTCCATTCCCTTCTTGCCCAATGTGTTTCTGTTGAGAAATCAGTCACTAGTCTGATGGAGGATCCTTTGTAGGTAACTTTCTGTCTCTCTCTGGCCACTTTTAAGATTCTTTCTTTGGCACTGGTGTTTGCCAATTTAATTATAATGTGCCTTGGCATTGGTCTTTTGGGGTTCATTTTGTTTGGGACTCTATGAGCTTCTTGGATTTGCGTGGGTTTTTTCTTCCCTATATCAGGGAGGTTTTCTGTTATTATTTCTTCAAACAAGTTTTCTATTCCTTGCTCAGTTTCCCTTTCTTCTAGCACCCCTACTATGCATATGTCGTTTCATTTTGTGTTGTCCCAAAGTTCTCTTAGGCTCTCTTCCTGCTTTTTAATTCTTTTTTCTAGGCACTGCTCTGCTTGGGTATTTTTTTCTACCTTGTCTTCTAGCTCACTGATGCGGTCCTCTGCTTCTTATAGTCTACTATTGATGCTTTCTATTGAGTTCTTTTCATTTCTTCTTGGTTCTTCTTCATTTCCTCTTGGTTCTTACACATATTGTTGAATTTGTCTTCCATTCTTTTCATCCACCTTATGACCATTTCTCTGAATTCTTTTTCCGACAAGTTGCTTGCCTCCATTTCATTTACTTTCCTTTTTGGTGTTGCCTGTTTTTCTTCCATATGCAGGCTGTTTCTTTGCCTCCCCATGATCTATCTTCTCTGGGTATCTGGTTATATAGTTTTCTCTCTCCGGTGTTGATTTAAAGGCACAAAATACAACATAGCAAGGCCCAGTGCACAAAGAACTGAACCCAAATGTATTCATGTTACTTATCACCCCACTAAAGGATACCACCATAGAAAAGAGGATTATGGGATAAAAAAAGAAAGAAAAAGAAAAAAAGAAAGGAAAAAGGGAGTGCCAAAACAAAGTTGGGAAAAGGAAGGAAAAGAAAAAAAGTAAGAGTGATAAGAAGAGAATGAAGTAGAAGAGGGGAAGAAACTGTATGGGGAGAAAACTCAAATATAACAGCCACTAATACCAACAAATGCCAGCAACAAAGACCTAGAGATGAATGGAATTCATCAACTAATCAATCAACTAACAATTAATATCTACCAATGTAAGGAGAAACAAAATAAAAAAATAACCAAAATACAGCAACAACAACAACCACAACAAAAACAAAAAGAAAAAACGAGACAATCTCACCAAGAAGCATAAAAAACCCCAGTATAATCAACAGTTAAGCAAACAACAGCAGAACAACAGAGAGAGAAATAAAATTTTTGGATAATGAAGAACGAGAAGAGTAAGGTATCTGTGGGCTTGGAGCAGGGGGTTGGAAATTAGATATCTTAGTAGGGTAAAATTGTAACAGGGGGGTAAAAAGAGGGAATAGGGAAAATCTAAAGCATGAGTAGGGTAAGAGAAACAGGCCAACAACAGGGGTAAAGTGAGGAAGAGAGTGTTGGCATAAAAGTAAAGCTGAGATAGAGTAAAATGATGCTATAGGAAAACTGAAAATAGAATGAAGAACACTAATCTCAAAATAAAATAAAGAGAAAATAAAATGACTCTTAGAAAAAGAAAAAATAGTAGTAATAGTATTGATTAAAAATAAAGATACAATAATTAAAAAGGTAAAATCAAGTGAGGAAAAAAGAAAAATATTTGTTTCTTAAAAGGAAAAAAAGAAAAAGAAAAGAATTTTTAAAAAGAAAAAAAATGTGCAGTATTGAGGATCATTCACTTCTTCTATTCTTCTTATTGGTACACTTTTGTCTTGTCAGCTATTCAGGAGAGTATTGAAGTTCCCTGCAATTCATTGCTCCTCTGTGTTGTAAACCACAATCCTGATTTTAAAGCCGGCAGTATTTCTGCCTTTATTTGTGTTTACAGAAGAGTCTTTTCGTGAATCAGCCTTTGGGTGGCAGTGTTTCTGGAGTGACCTCCGCAGCTATAAGTCCTCTCTAACCAGCATTTATGTTTTGTTTTCCCTATAGCACTTAATACAAGTTTGGAGGAATGTACTGCCCCAGAGCTGGTTTCTAAATCCGTCACTCCCTGCGCTGCTTCTCAAGACCCACAAACACAGCTTTCCCCTGCAGTCTCCGTGAGCGACCCCAATTGGACGCTCCTATGGATTGGATTTAACAATCCCAAGCCTAGACTTAATAAGAGGGAAAAAGGAGCCCCTCCGAGGACAAGTGCAGGCTCGCAGCCTCCACCCTCTAGCTCTGTGCACAACTCTCCCAATGTCTCTTCTCCGCGTCCTAAAACCGAGGCTGTCTTTTCGTGTGCAGATCAGTTATGGGGTGGTTTTTTTGGGTTCCATTCTGCTAGCTGCCTGCAGGACCCCTTCCCACACTCGGGTCACGCTGGCGCCAACAGCCTCGGACTTTGTGGAGCGCAGACTATCCCTGCGCGCGCTTTTGACTCTCCCACCTGGAATACAAACCACAGCTTTATCTAGCGAAATCTGACCTTTCCGTGAGGAGGAGCAGGGCTCATCTGGGTCCATGTATTCTTGGTTTGAGCTCCGGTGTTCCTGGGTTCCTGGCTGGTCCCTGGGTGTCCTGTTTGCAGTATCCCTGGATGTATATGATTCTGGTTAACAGTCACCCAAGATGAACCGGTCTCCACAGCAGGGTCAGCAGCTCCGGGAGAGATTTCAGCAGCAGTGGAGACAGCGCCTGGTTAAGGGAGCCCCATTCAGGTTCTCCAACAGTCCTCTGGAGTATAGCTGTCGCACACCCACAAATTTACATGCTCGGTACATCCACACACTCTCCGTTCCTTCTCTCACTCTCACAATGTCTTTCAGTCTGCCTTCTTGTTGGCAGCCATCTTTTCGCTTTTCCATGTTTCTCTTTTATTAGTGTAGATGAATTGTCTCTTAGTAAAAAATCCAAACGCCATCAAGTGCTGAACCTCTTTTCTCTTTCCTCCTCAAACACTGGGTGTGTCTTCAGACTCTTTCTATGTCCATGGCATAAACATGCATGAACTTTAATCTTTTTTACTACACAGCAGATTGCAGACATCTTCTTAGCAGACACCAGTAGCAGGCAGTTTCTCCATTCTCTTGAATAACAACTGTAGAGCAGTCTTCTGTAGATAGCAATTAATTGAAGCATTCTCCTGTAAATGGATATTCAAGTTATTTCTCATTTTGCTGTTATAAACAATGCTTCTCTTATTCTTTTAGTCTCCTAATTGTTCTCTATTAAAGCCCTCTTTAAAACTATAGAATGAAACTTACCTCAACAATGAAAAGATGCATTTAAAAAAAACAACACAGTGCATTCTGCTATCCTGCTTTCATGTCCTTACTCAACTGCCCAGTTGTCCTGAGGCCCTAATGTTATTGGTTTTGGATCCATGCTGATACAGACACACATCCATATTTCAGAAGGGAAAGGTGTTTTGTATTAAATAACATGTAAGACCTTAGATGTTGGCATTCCCGTCCTTACAACGAGAAAAATCTGGACAAACTGAATATCTATGACTTTTCTTGACCTGTCAGAGGTTGTAGGGCAAACAACTTCTCTGAATTCTAGAGAGACAAGTGCATCCAGAGAAAAATCATAACCAAAACCTGGAGCAGAAACCTGAAGATGCCAAAAACTGGTAGGAATAGTTAGTAATTTTGAAAAATTGTTTCTTGCTAAGTAAGACTCTGGGGCAGGTGGCAGGATAGTAAAAGGGAGGCCTATATTTTATAGGCTTTTCCTCCAGAAATCACACTAGTTTTCAGGGGGAGGATATAAAAATATCTCCTCATGGGCCTGTCAGAGGGAGGGCAAAAATAACCATTGTGAAACCCTCCAAACCCTTCTTCTTAATGGGTTTATTCTGAAAATCTTCTCCAACTGAAGGAAGGAACAGTCCTCCCCAGCCTTCCAATCTCACATAATGTAAATAGATAAACAAGCAAGTGAAATAGGAGATAATTTCAAGATAACAGACTAGAAATGGTAGGCCAGAAGGGACTAGGGCTTCTAAAAATTTAACCCCATCCCCAAGGCTCAGGCCTATAAAAGACATACCTAAGTAGAATCTTAGAAGATAATAGAATAACTCTCCCCTTCTTGCCCCACTCACTCACCCTATCAACACATGAATAAATCTCCAGTAATAATAATAGAGGAATACAACTAAAGAGACAGAGATTCTCTCCAAGGACCAGAAGAAAAGAAAGTCACAAGAATGAAGAATAAAAGTAACCCCACTAGAGTAATATCAAGCATCTGTCATGGTGCCTATGACAGATTAACTAGGTTAACATAACTTCTTACTACTAATAGCCTATTTACTTCAGTATCTATTACCCTTTATTAAATATCGGGCTTTCAATGAGAAATTATAAAACCTACTAAAGGCAAGAAGAAACAAAGTCTGAAGGACAAAGCTGTCATCACAATCAGACTCACAGATGTTGGAATAATCCTATAATGATTATAAAATAAGCATGGTTAATATGTTTAGAGCTTTAATAAAAAGTAGACAATATGCAAGAACAGGTGGTAATATAAGTTTACAGGAGGTATTCTAATAAATAAATTAATTGAAAATGCTAGAAATCAGACACTGTAACAGCAATGAATAACTTCTTTTATAGATTCATCAGCAGACTCAAAATAATTGAATAAAGAATCAGGGAGTCTTAATATAAAATACCTTAAGATAAATAAAATGGATGCTAAAAATAATAGTTTTTCTATTACTTTTTTAGTAAACAAACCAAAAGTTGAGTTCTTGGAAAGATCGACTAAATTGAAAATCTTCAACTAGATTAACTGAGAACAAAAGAGTCAAAACTCAAAATACTAAAATAAAAAATAAAAGTGAGGAAAACGATACCAATTTTAGAAAACTAAAGATGACTGTAAGAGAATGTTATAACCATTTATGTCAACAAATTGGATGACCTAGATGAAATAGGAAAATACCTAGAAACACACATCTATCAAAGGGAGTCATGAACAAATAGAAAAGCTGAACACAGCTATATATAACTAGTGAGGAAATTGAATCAGTAATTTTTTATTATACAACAAAGAATAGTCCCAGACAAGATGACTTCACTAGTAAATTCCACCAAACATTTAAAGAAGATTTAACACCCATTCCTTCTCAAATTCTTCAAAAAAAAAATAGGAGAGGAAAAAACCATTCTTAACTCATTTCATGAGGCCAGCACTGCCCTGATACCAAAGCCAGAAACAAACAGTACAAGAAACTATACCCCAATATTATTTATAAATATGTAGGTATAAAAATTTTCAATATAGTTCTGGCAAACTAAACTCAGCAGCATATTTAAAAGATTACACAATGAGACCAAGTAAGTTTTATTCTTGTTCATTTAACATACAAAAATCAGATCAATAAGATGAAGAGAAAATAGCATATGAACATTTCAATTAATGAAGGGAAAACATTTGATAAAGCCCATCACCCTTTCATGAATAAAAATACTGAACAAACTAGGAATAGAAGGAAACATTCTCAATATGATAAATATAATTTATTAAAAACTCACAACTAACATCATCCTAAATGGTAAAAGACTGGAAACTTTTCCTCTAAGATCAGGAACAAGACAAAGATGCCCACTTAGATCCCTTCTTTAAATGTAGTATTAGACGTTTCAACTTGAGTAGTTAGGCAAGAAAAGAAAATGTATCCAAATTGAAAAAGAAGTAAAATTATTTCTGTTTATAGATCATATAACTTTGTATGTAGAAAATTCTAAAGATCCACAAGAAAAAACATTGAAGCTAATAAATTAGTTCAGGAAGTTGCAGGATATAAAATCAACATGTGAGTATCAGTTGCAATTTTGTACACAAACAATGAACAATTAAGAAAACTTAATAAAGCAATTTTATTTACAATAGCTTAAAAATGCTTAGGAATACATTTAACCAAGGAGGCAAACAACTGTGTATTGTAAAGTATAATACATTGCTAAAATAAAATTTAAAAGACATAAATATAAAGACATTCCATGTTCATGGATTGGAAGACAATATTGTTAACATGACAGTACTGCCTAAAGCAATCTAAAAAATCAATGCAATCAATATGAAAACTGCAATAGCTTTTTTTTTTCCTTTTGGAGAAAAAAAAATCCAAAGATTCATATGGAATCTAACAGTATGTAAATAGCCAATTTTGAAGACAACAAAATTATAGAACTTATACTTCCTGACCTGAAAACTTACTTCAAAGCTACAGTAATCAAAACAAAGTGCTACTGGCATAAAGACAAATATACATAACACAAGACTCCAATATAGAAACAAGAAATAAAATTATACATATTTGGTACTCTTTCAGAAGGATTCCCAAACTATTCAATGGAGAAAGGATTTTTTTTAAATTAATAATGCTGGAAAAATTAGATAGTTACATGCAAAAGTATAAAGTTGGATTCTAACTTTATACCAACACAAACATTAACTCAAAATGGATTAAAGACCTAAATTGAAAAATTAAAACTGTAAGTATATTAGAACAGATAAGGGAAAGTCTCTTATGACACTGAATTTGGCTCTGACTTATATATGACACCAAAAGTACGGGAAGCAATAGAAATAAAGAACTTCATGAAAATTAAAAACTTCTGTGCTTCAAAGTACACTATCAACAAGTGCAACCCTGGCCAAGTTAGGAGTTAGGGCACATATCTGGTTTATGGGTTTGATCCCCAGTCAGGGCATGTAGGAGAGGCAATCGTTCAATGTTTCTCTCTCACTTCAATCTCTCTCTCTATCCACCTTCCTCTCTCTCTAAACAAAACAAAACAATAAAAACATATCCTCAGGTGAGAATTTTTTTAAAAAGTTCAACAACAACCTATGGGGTGGGAGAAAATACTGTCAAATCATGTCTGATAAAAGATTAATATTTCATATCTAATAAAAGATCTATGGAGCTGTAGCGAGGCAAGAGGCTTGCGTTGCCCCAGCAATGGAGGAAGCCAAGATTCTCGCCTGCCCTCTGGGCCCTGAGCTCCACTCAAGGCAACAAAGTTTCAATTACAGAAGGTAAATAAACCCAAGATACCTGTTTCCAGCCGGTGACCATGGCCTCCGCTCAAGGAGGGGCTGAGTACCTGGGCTGCCAGGGGCAACCTAGGCTTTGAGTGGGACCAAGGCAACAAAGTTTCAATTATACAAGTTAAATAAATCCCAGATACTTGCTTCCAGCCCATGGCCATGACCATCCTGATAATGGCCCTCAGCCCTGCACCCAGGCTGCCCAGGCACCCCTGAAGGGGATATGGCCAGCCTGCAAACAGCCATCAGCCCCTCACCCAGGCTGGCCAAGCACCCCTGAAGGGGATGTGGCCAGCCTGCAAACAGCCATCAGCCCCTCACCTAGGCTGGCCAAGCACCCCTGAAGGAGATGTGGCCAGCCTGCAAACAGCCATCAGCCCCTTACCCAGGCTGGCTAGGCACCCCAGTGGCAAACCCCACCCTGAAGGGGGCGTGGCCAGCCTGAAAACAGCCCTCAGCCCATCACCCAGTCTGTCCAGGCACCCCAGCAGGATCCCCTACCCAGATCCGGGACACCCTTCAGGGCAAACCAGCCAACCCTCACTTGTGCACCAGGCTTCTGTCCTATATAATAAAAGGGTAATATGCAAATTGACCCTAACAGCAGAACCACTGGGAATGACTGGTCACCATGACACATACTGACCACCAGGGGGCAGATGTTCAATGCAGGAGATGCCCCCTGGTGGTCAGTGCGCTCCCACAGGGGAAGCTCTGCTCAGTCACAAGCCAGGCTGATGGCTGCCAGCACAGCGGTGGTGGCAGGAGCCTCTCTCACCTCCCCAGATGTGCTAAGGATGTTCTACTGTAGCTTAGGCCTGTTCCTTAAATGGACATCCCCCGAATGCTCCTGGGCTGCCAGAGAGATGTCTGACTGCCAGCTTAGGCCCAATACTCCAGGGAGCGGGCCTAAGCCAGCCGGTGGATATCCCCCAAGGGATCCCAGACTGCAAGAGGGTATAAGCTGGGCTGAGGTACCCCTCCCTCTCCCCCGAGTGCATAAATTTTTGTGCACCAGGCCTCTAGAATAATATATATAGAACTCCTATAACTCAACAACAAAAAGATAAAGAACTTTATTTTAAAAGGGACCAAAGGCCTTTTGGAAAATAGACATTTCTCCAAAGAAAATATACAAATGACCAGTCAATACAGGAAAAGATGCCTGACATCACTAATAATTAGGGCTATGCAGATCAAAACCACAATGAGATATTACTTTACAACCATCAGGGTGGCTATTATATACATTAAAAAGGAAAAATAACAAGTGTTAGCAAGGATATGAAGAAACTGAAACTTTTGTGCATTGTTGGAATGTAAAGTGGTATAGCCATGTGGAAAACAGTTTGGTGGTTTCTCAAAAACAAAACATAGAATTACCATATAACCGATCAATTCCACTCATAGGTGTATATTCACAGAAAGTGAACACAGGGACTCAAACAGATATTTGTTTATCACTATTTATAGGAGCATTATTCACCATAGTTCAAAAGGTGGAAACAACCCAAACTTTCAACAATTCCATTGTATGTTTGTACCACATTTTTCCATACAATGGAATATTATTCAACTTGAAAAAGATATTAATTTTGATACATGTTACAACATGGATTTATTTTGACAACATCATGCAAAGTAAAATAAGGCAGACACAAAAGGACAAATATTGTATGATTCCATTTACATGATGTACCTAGAATAGGCAACTTCATAGAATAGAAAGTAGAATGGGGGTAAGTGGAGAAGAAAAATAGTATGCTTTTGTTTGATGGGTACAGTGTTTGTTTGGAACAATAAAAAAGTTCTGAAAATGTATAGTGTAATGATTTGATAAAATTTGAATGCATTTGATGCACCTCAATTGTACACTAAAAAAGCTAAAATTGTAAATTTTATGTTATGCATATTTTAGGGCAACCACAAAAAGGAGCTTCAACTGAATATAAATTAGATGTTAAGATGGAGATAAATGGGATCAAATCAGATACTTAAAAGCAGAAAAGGCAGAAAAAGTGTCTGGAGGATGGAGAAGAAGGTACAAAAAACAAATGCAATGAATAAGTACACTTACCAAAAATGACAGATTTTACTCTAATTTCAACAATAATTTTAAATGAGAACACCAGATAAAAGAATGAGAACATGAGAACGGATTTAAAAAGATCCACCTACATGTTGTCTATAAGAAACTCACTTAAAATATGACTTACATGTGTTAGAAGTAAAAGTACAGAGAAAGATATACCATGCTAACACTAATCAAAAGAAAGTAGGAGTAGCTTACTACTAGTAGTTTAAGAAAAAACTAATTTTAGAACAAGGAAGATTATCATAGGTAAAAAGAACAATTATATAATTACTAGGGGCCCGGTGCACAAAGATTCGTGCAAGGGGGTCGGAGTCCCTCAGCCCAGCCTGCCTCTTCTCACAGTCTGGGACCCCTCAGTGGATGTCCTACTGATGGCCACGGTCTGGCAGCACAGGCTCAGAGCAGATGCCGTGTGTGTGTGTGTGTGTGTGTGTGTGTGTGTGTCTGTGTGTGTGTCAACTGTGGAAGCTGGGAGCAGGCACCCCGTGTGTGTGTGTGTGTGTGTGTGTGTGTGTGTGTGTGTCCCCACGTGGGCCTGCCCCCAGTTGTGTAGGAGGCTTAGAGCAGGCCCACGTGTGTGTGCCTGTCTGATGGGGGCCTGCCTGCTGGCAGTGCCTGCTCACAATCCAGATGGCCACAAGCGACCAAGAGGTGGCCCTGCTGCTGGAGCTTTCCTGCTGGCAGTGCCTGCTTGCGATCTGGATGGTGGCAGGCGACCTGGAGGCAGCCCTGCTGCTGGGGCCTTCCCATAGGTGCCTGCTTGGGATCCAGATGTCCACAGGTGACCAGAGGTGGCCCTGCTGCTGGAGCCTGCCTGCTTGCAGTTCCCCTGCCACCGACTGCCCCACCCCCACCCCCCGCCCGCCCCCCACCTGCTGCCACCCACCTGGCCCCTGCCGCTGCTCACTCCGTAGCTGCCGGCCTCCATCTTGGCTGGGTTAATTTGCATACAGCAGTTCTGATTGGCTGGTGGGCATGGCTTGGCTGTTGGGCATGGCTTAGGCATCTCGGAGAGATGGTTACTCTTTTATTAGAGTAGACTAGAGGCCCAGTGCATGAAATTCGTGCATGGCGGGGTGGGAATCCCTCAGCCTGGCCTGCACCCTCTCCAATGCAGGACCCCTAAGGGGATGTCCAACTGCCTCTCACAATCCAGGACCACTGGCTCTGGATTAGGGTTACGGTTAGGCTTACCTGCCTGTCTCTGCCTGATTGCCCCTAATCCTTCTGCCAGCCAAAATGAGAAGACAAAGAAAAATGTCCTAAATAAAATAATCAGACAAAACTCAAGAAAAAGAACTAAATGTAATGGAGATAAGGAATTTATCTGATTCAGAGTTCAAAACACTAGTTATAAGAATGCTCAAGGAACTTAGAAGAGTGGATGGATTTAGTGAGAACTTCAACAAAGAGGCAGAAGAGAAAGGCAAGAGGGCTGCAGAGTAGCTGGAAGCTGCATGCTCTTGCTCCCAGCAAGTGACCAAATTTATAGTTAAAATATTGTGCAATCAGCTTGAAAAAAACAAGAAAATGGACATATTACTTCTAAGGGGGACTAAAGAAACCTCGTAGAGACTGGTAAGAGGAATGAGGTGTGGAAAGGGGGAGCAGGTGCAGCAGCTGAAAAGCCCAACTGATTTTGGACCCAAAATTTCCTCCTCTTGGGAATATGGGGTCTCAACTCCACACAGAGATCCAAAATCTAGGGCAGAGAAAAACTTCCAGAAAAAATAAACTGAAGACTTGCTGGAGAACCCTGATAAATGAGGACTGAAAGTGGAGACTGCATAGAGACTGGTAGGAGGGGTAGAGACATGAAAAGGCTGTTTGGGATCCACAACTGAAGTTCCAGAGAGATATGTCAGCTGTGGAGGTTTCATTGAGAACTCTAGTGTCTAATCCTCAAGTTGGGTCATGCAGCAGAGAGGACCAGAACTGAGATGAGTCCCCACATGAAATATGGCTGTGAAAAGCAGCAGGGTTTCTGCCTGCCAAAGAGAGTCTTCTGGAAATGCAGGCACCCTCTTAAATGACCTGCACACAAAATTCTGGCAGAGGGAGGGCAGAGTGGACTGGAGCTGTGCAAGCAGAAGCCAGGGTAGGGGAATCTGGAGTAAGAGCTCAGAAAGTAGACACCCTGTTTTCCTGTGCTGAGCCATTCCCTCACACTGAAGAGGTCATTTTTCTCATGCAGACATTAGTTATATAGTCAGGGGGAAAGAGAGTAGACCCACCATATTGGAAAACACCTTGCCTCATGGTATGGAGTTTCTAGGGCCCAATAAGAGACTGAGGATAACAATTAGCCTCCAGGCAGAAGCAATTTCCACAACCTGTTGGGAAAAACTCTTAGCCACACCTGTGGATGATTGCCTGATTGCTATTCATGACTAAATGCAATCATCTGCAAGCAGATGGGTCTCTGGGGGCTTTGAGTCTTTGCCTGATCTAATTAGTCAGAAACAGCATTTGCTACTGTCCTGCACTAGAGATTAAAAGGCATAACAGATCTACCTAATACATAGTCACAACCCGAAACAGGCAGCCAAAATGAGGAGACAAAGAAACAAACCAAAAATGAAAGAACAAGAGAATTCTAAAGATGAAGAGAGAAGTGAAATGGAGATAAGAAATTTATCTGATATAGAGTTTAGAATAATGATGGTAAGGATGCCCAAGAGCATGAGAAAAGATTTGGTAACTATGAAAACAGAATTAAAGAATGACATAGGGCAAATAAAGAACACATTTGAAGGAATATACAGCAGATTAGGGGAAGCTGAAGATCAAGTCAGTGAATTAGAAGACTGGATAGAAAAAAATCAGTCAGAGAACCAAAAAGAAAAAACAATTAAAAAACAGGAGGAAAATTTAAGGGAGCTGTGGAACAACATGATACATAGCAATATTTGTAAAGGAGGTGGGTCAAAAGAGGCAGAAAGAAAAAAAGGGATAGAGAATGTGTTTGAAGAATTTATGGCAGAAAACATCACTGGCCAGGTGAAGAAAAAAGTCAGACAAGTTTAGGGGCACAAAGAGTCTCAAGCAGGAAGAACTGAAACAGTCCCACACTCAGACATATCATAATTAAAGTGCCAAAAATTAAAGCAAAGAGAGAATCTTAAATGGAGCAAGGGAAAAGCAAACTATTACATACAAAGAAGCTCCCATAAGGTTGCATCTGATTTATCATTAGAAACTCTACAGAGCAGAAGGGAATGGCATGAAGTACTCAAGGTAAAGGAAAACAATGATATGAAATCAAGATCACTATATCCAGCAAGGCTATCACTAAAACTAGATGGTAAAATAAATAACTTCCAAGGCAAGACAGCATTACAAGAAAAGCTATAGGGACTACTGTAATGAGAAGAAAGAGACAGAGAAACATGCATATGGACTTAAAAGGGCAATAAGTAAGTACCTATCAAAAATAACCTTAAATGTAAATGGACTAAATGCTTGAATCAAAAGACATAGGGAGGCTGAATGGATACAAATACATGACCCAACAATATGATGTTTACAAGAGTCCCTCCTCAGAAAAAAATGACTGACACAGGATGAGACTGAAAGGATGGAAAATATTTTTCCTTGCAAATGGAAAAGAAAAAAAAAAGCTAGGATAGCAATACATATATCCAACAAAATATACTTCAAAACAAAGGCCATCACAAGAGTCAACAAAGTACTTCACATAATACTAAAAGGATAGATCCACAAGAAGATAAAACCCTGGCAAACATGTGCACCCAACATAGGATCATATATCTAATCTAATAAAAGAGTAATATGCAAATTAGCCATCACACCGAGACACCTAAGCCACGTTCCCAGCCAAGCCACACCTCCAGCCAATCAGAGTGGCTGTATGCAAATTAACCCAGCCAAGATGGAGGCCGGCAGCCATGGACCTAAAGCAAACAGGAGGCTTCCATTGCAACTGCCTGATTAGGCTGGCTGGGCCTCTGCTCTGCTCAAATGTTTCAATTTTTCAGCTCACTGATTTGAGCTGAAGCAAACAGGAGGCTTCCTTGCCTGCCTAGGCCTCTGCTTAAGGCAACAAAGTTTCGATTATAGAAGATAAATAAACCTAAGAAACCTAATTCCAGCCAGCCTCACTGGGACGTTGGGTCAATGGGAGCTGTGGGCAGTCTGAAAATGGCCCTCAGCCCCTCACCCAGGCTGGCCAGGCACACCAGCAGGTGGACATCTCCCGAGGGGTCCCAGACTGTGAGAGGGCAACAGGCCGAACTGAGGGACCCCCCAAGTGCATTGGGCCCCTAGTATAAATATGGTGTATGATCTTTCTAATATATTGTTGGATCTGATTTGCTAGTATTTTATTGAGGATTTTAGCATCTATGTTCATCAGGGATATTGGCCTGTAATTCTCTTTCTTTGTAGTGTCTTTATCTGGTTTTGGAATTAAGATAATGCAGGCCTCATAAAAAGAGCTGGGAAATGTTCCTTCCTCCTGGACTTTTTGGAATACTTGGAGTAGTATAGGTGTTAGTTCTTTGAGTGTTGCGTAAAACTCTCCTATGAAGCAGTCTGGGACAGGGCTTTTGTTTGCTTACTGATTCAATTTCATGAATTGTTATTGCCTTATTCAGGTTTTCTGATTCTTCCTGATTCAGTTTTGGAAGATTATATATTGCTAAGACTTTGTCCATTTCATCTACATTGTTCAGCTTTTTGGCATATAGTTGCTCATCGTATCTTCTTACAATCCTTTGTATTTCTGTGGTATCAGTGGCTATATCACCTCTTTCATTTCTAATTTTATTTATTTGGGTCCTCTCTCTGTTTCTTGATGAATCTGGCTAATAGTTCATCAATCTTGTTTATCTTTTGAAAGAACCAGCTCTTGGTTTCATTGATGATTTGATTGTTTTCTTAGTCTCTATGCCATTTATTTGTGCTCTAATATTTATTATTTCCTTCCTTCTACATAATTTGGGATTTTCTCATTGTTCTATTTCTAATTCGTTAAGTTTTACCGTGAAGTATTTTATTATTAATTTTTCTTGTGTTTTGAGGTAGATCTGTAGTGCTATGAACTTCCTTCTCAGAACTGCTTTGGCTGTGTCCCATAGATATTAAGTTGTTAGGTGTTCATTTTCATTTGTTTCCAGGAATTTTTTAAATTTCTTTCTTTATCTCATTGGAAACTCATTCAATGTTTAATAACATGCTATTTAGGCACCTTGTTTTTTAATGCTTTTGAGTGTTTTTACTATAGTTGATTTCTTTTTTTAACCTCTAAGAAGTAACTGTTTATTTTCTTTCTTTTTTTAATTTTGTTTTATTGCTTAAAGTGTTACAAAGAGTGTTAAATAAGTCTCCATTTTTTCCCTTGACCTTCCCCACTCCTCTCCTACCCTCCAGTGTCTTGTGTCCATTGATTATGCTTATATGGATGCATACAAGTCCTTCAGTTGATCACTTAATTCCACCCCCAACCCTCACCAGCCTTCCAGCTGTAGTTTGACAATCTGTTAATGCTGTTCTGCCTCTGTATCTGTTTATGTTCATCAATTTATAATAATCTTTATTATCCATAAATAAGTGAGGTCTTGTGGTATTTTTCTTTAATTGACTGGCATATTTAACTTAGCATAATGCTCTCCAGTTCCATCCATGTTACTGTAAATGGTAAGAATTCCTTCTTTTTTACAGCAGCATACTATTCCATTGTGTAGATGTACCACAGTTTTTTTTTTAATTTTGTTTTATTGCTTAAAGTATTACAAAGAGTGTTAGCCAAGTCTCCATTTTTTCCCTTGACCTTCCCCCCTCCTCCCCTACTCCCCAGTGTCTTGTGTCCATTGATTATGATTATATGCATGCATATAAGTCCTTCAGTTGATCTCTTAACTCCCCTCTAACCCTCCCCAGCCTTCCAGCTATAGTTTGACAGTCTGTTTGATGCTGCTCTGCTTCTGTATCTATTTTTGTTTATCAGTTTATAATGGTCTTTATTATCCATAAATAAGTGAGATCATGTGGTATTTTTCTTTCAT
>PVJC01001918.1:0-74552 GCA_004026665.1 Murina feae
GCCTTGCTGGGACGTTGGCTCAATGGGAGCTGTGGGCAGCCTGAAAGCCCCTCACCCAGGCTGGTCAGGCACGCCAGCAGGTGGGCATCCCCCGAGGGGTCCCAGACTGCGAGAGGGCACAGGCCGGGCTGAGGGACCTCCCGAGTGCACAGAGCGGCTGCAGGGCAGGACAGCGCAGGACCCAGGACCCGTGATGGGAAACAGGCGGCAGGGTTGGAAGGCACCGGGAAGCGGGTAAGAGGTGGCAGGGGGGGTCTCGGCCTGCTTGGTGGCTGCCCAGGCCCTTTGAGGGGCATCGGGGAGCGGGAAAGCAAGGCTGCAGGGGCCGGGGTCCTGCTTGGCAGCTCCCCAGACCCCTTGGCGGCACCAGGAAGTGGGAAAGAAAGGCAGCAGGGGACAGGTGAGTGGGAAAGAGTTGGCGGCCTGCTTGGTGGCTTCCTAGGCCCCTTCCGGGGATCAGGGAGCAGGAAAAGGCTGGCCTGACCACAAGGCGGGGTTTTCCCTGCTTTGTGGTGGCTGGAGGAAGATGGGCAGTAGGCAAGCTTGGGAGGCAGGCCGCCCGCAGCCCTGGTCACAGCTCAAAAAAGAAAATAACATGCTGGGGAGGGAAAGAGTCTGAGAGATCAACATAGAGGGGGTGCCTGCTCCAAGCCTTGACGGTGTGCCTGGGGGCAGGCCCCCAGCAGGTAGACACACACCGGAGGACTGCTCTGAGCCTCAGATGCGGCTGGGGGCAGGTCCCCAGTGGCGACACACACACATACATACACACACACACACACAAAAGGCGCCTGGCAGACTGGGGCCATCATAGGACATCCACTGAGGGGTCCCAGACTGTGAGAGGGCACAGACCGGGCTGAGGGACTCCCTCCACCCCGAGTGCACAAATTTTTGTGCACCGGGCCCCTAGTTTTTAATAAGAATACATTCTCTAAATATCTTTGCTACTATCATATTTGTAGAAAATCTTCGTTAAATCTAAGGAGTAAATTATTTTTGTTTCTGACACCATAGCTCAGTGACAAAGATAATCCTGCGTAATAGATTGTGCTGAAAACAAAAGAAGTGGTCGAAGGACAGTGATTAGAGAAAGCATGATATAAAGGCATTTGGCTGATGTTCAAAACAGAAATGCCGAGTTCTTACTGTGAACAGAGAAGGGAATGTTCTAGGTCATAAATCTTCCTAAGTTTTGGCGTATACACAACATATAATGTGGAATTTGGTTTTCTTTCCCAAAAATTCTTCTCTGACATTGCCATTTACCATGAGGTTATAAGGAAGTAAGCACTTACCGTAATTTGGCATAATTTTTAACTTATGTTGGAACAGACCTACAAGTGAAAAATTATGGTTTGTTCTCTACACAAGCAAACGGAGGCGAGAGCAAGTGGCTACATTGCCTCTTTAAAAGAACTCAACATGGCCTTCCAACTCAACTCCTAACTGAATATTGACTAAAAGACAGTTTTTGAGCTCTTGGTGCACAGAAATGAAGGGGAAAATATGAAAAGCTCTTTGCACTAAATGACAGATTGACAATGGCTTAGAACTGCTGCTTTCTGGGGAGGGTTGGGGAAAGTACTTCTGATTAATTAAAACAAGTACAAATCTGACCCAGTGTCTGTTCCCTTTGAAGGTCTGTTAACGCTGAATCATAATACACAGCAGTATATAAGCTGCCTGCAGAGAGTAAGTAGAAGAAAAGAATCCTTTTCTTTTCTCCACCGCCAAGTAAACAGGAAAACTGGCAAATTATGTGGGGCCATTGTCCATGCTCATAGGAAGTTGTTTCTAACCTGGCCATGTGAAAATGCTGGAGCAAAGCATGTCCTTTGCAAATAGACATTTTGTTTGTGTTGACAATATTCTTCGAAAAATTTTAATCTTCCAAGTGCCTCATGGAAAAACTCATCACTTCAAGATAATGGCAAGACCAATCACCCTCCCATTTGGCAGTCACCCATATGGCTGTAGTATCTTTGATAGGTCCTATGGCTCAGTTCAGTGGTATTTCTATCAGGGCTACACAGGGGTACCGGTCATTTTTAAAGGCTGCCAGCTGCCTAAATAAAGGACAGCTGACAAAGTCTAGTAGTAGTCAATGTTTACCACTACCTGGTTCCAGCCCTCCTTTCTAATCTCATGCCTGGTATGTGCTCTTTATTCTAGCTTTGTGTGGCTTCTGTCTTTGCTCATGCTGTCCCTAGAGTACCTATTCTCCTGCCTCCTCATGTTCAAACAGTACCCATTCTTCAAATACAATGCAACCTCTGGTAAGTCATGTGGTGTCCTGAGGCCTTAAAGATGGTGTGATGACATGGTAACTCAGAAGTACCTATCTTCTCAGGAGAGCTACACACACACCTAGCAATGACAAAAGGAAAATAAAAACCCTCTTTATTATTAGAACTTTAGAGGACTGGACTGGAGTGTATAACCTTTCTCTACCAAAAGCCCACCTCCAAATCTTTCCATTTCTATTAACAGATGAAAGATAGAAAAAATAATGGTACCCAAGGATGTGCAAGAACAGAAAAACTATTGGGAACCTTATGCTATCCTTTTGATGTGACTCGTACCACTAATAAATGTGATCCAATAACTTTTCTCCAATCATCACTAAGACCAACATCTTTCTACTTGAGAAATGAGGAAGGGCAGGGATGAAAAATGTACCCAGTGCCCTGGATGTTTATGCAAACCTCATCAGTTTTTAGTGGTAGGGACAAGTCCAAGTTTCTCTTCTAGTCTGGTTGGGCACGCCTTGAAATTATCGCTCCAGATTTCTTACTGATACCATCAGCCAGGCTCCGTCCTCTATCCTCCTGTGACCTTGATATAAACCTGGGCTTACTGTGAAGCTCATTCCCTTTTGGGCCCATATTAAGCTCCATAGGAATCCTCTAGGTGAGTTGGAACCTGTAATGGAATCACATGTACCATTTCTGAAATTACACCATGTCTGCTCTATGATCTTTGTCCAGGAAACATTATGTTCTCCACAATGTTATGCAGGAGTGTTTTTGCACCTGCACAGGAAGGCCTCAGAACATTGGGCACTGAAATTAACTCTAATTTAAAGGGTAGGCACCTTGCTTCACATTTTTAAGATTGTAAGAAGAGAAATGAACACTCATGCCTTACACATTATGACAAACATAAAAAATCTAATCTAATAAAAGAGTAATATGCAAATTAACCATCTCTCTGGGATGCCTAAGCCACACCCACAAGCCAAGCCATGCCCAACAGCCAATCAGAGTGGCTGTGTGCAAATTAACCCAGCTAAGATGGCAGCCGGCAGCCACTGAGCTAGAGCAAACAGCAGGCTTCTGTTGCAACTGCCTGCCTAGGCCGGCTGAGCCTCTGCTCACAGTAACAATGTTTCAATTATAGAAGCCACAGAGCTGAAACAAACAGGAAGCTTCCTTACTTGCCTAGGCTCTGCTCAAGGTAACAATGTTTCAATTATAGAAGATAAATAAACCCCAGAAACCTGATTCCAGCCAGCCTTGCTGGGACCTTGGGTCAATAGGAGCTGTGGGCAGCCTGAAAGCCTGAAAACGGCCCTCAGCCCCTCATGCAGGCTGGCCAGGCACCCCAGTAGGGACTCGAACCCTGAAAGGACTGTGGGCAGCCTGAAAATGGCCCTCAGCTCCTCACCCAGGCTGCCCAGGCATCCCAATAGAGACCCAAAACCTGAAGGAACTATGGGCAGCCTGAAAACGACCCTCAGCCCCTCACCCAGGCTGGCCACACCCCAATGGGGTGAGGTTCCACACTGGGGGGCCTGGCCAGCCTGCAAACAGCCATCAGCCCCTCACCCAAGCTGGACAGGCATGCCAGCAGGTGGACATCCCCCAAGGGGTCCCCGACTACGAGAGGGCAGGCCAGGATGAGGGACCCCGCCCCCCCCCAGTGCACAAATTTTTGTGCACTGGGCCCCTAGTACTATTATAAAATAAAAACAAGAATCAACAATTGTTCTAATGAAATGACTTTGAACTAGTAATTCAAGACACTTTTACATATAGCATTAATTTTCTGAGATTTTCCACAAATTTCCCCACAAAATGGTAAAGATAACCTGGGCTGCCTAAACCATTCAAGCATAATTTTTTACCTTTTTCATAATGCGGAGACGTATATGCTCCTTCTTTCTCTCCCTTCTCCATACTCTCCACACACTTCACTTGGATCAATCTCCAAACACTACTGCTCTCTGTGAATTCTTCAGTGGTTCTCCACTGCCTACAAGATAAAGACCCAACCCCTTCCACCAGCCCTTTTACTCTGGAGTTCATCCACGATCAGGAACCAACCTCTGTTCTTTTTTCTGTTACCTCCAATTTTGGAACCTTATACAATTGTATTTGTTCAGATGTCTTCAAACTTGCTTTGCATGATCTCATCTCTGTATACTTGAAAGTATCTTTCTTCTCAAAACATATCACATTTCTATCCTTTGATCTTCCCAGTTTGAGGATTACCTCAAATATCACTTCTCCCATGAATCCTCGTCAAAGGTTAAAGCAACAGATGCATGGCAACCAGCGACATCAAACTTCCCAGGGCCTTAAAGAGCCCAAGATCTTAAATAAAATATATTGTTTCCCAAATGAAAAACTAAAACTGGAAAATTGAAATCACTAAATGTTCAATGAAATGACTTTAAGACATATGTCAAGTTCACTAATTGTTAAATTTGTACTAATAATGGAAAACAGTTGGTGAGATCTTTTTTCATCTCACAAGGATTCCTGTGAATACACAATGATTCCTCAGATAGCATAGTCATTTATTAACCAAGTTATGTAGACAAATAGTTTCCAAAGATTTTAAAAAATCCCATTTTTTTTATAACAAAAAAGATAGTGGATGTGAGATGTGAGGTACATGTTTGCTACGAGCTGAGGTGGACCTTCTGAAAGTGTGAGTCTCACCTTTAAAAGTCAGCAATGGCCTGGCCATACTTAGTGTGAATCTGGGCCTGACTGCACAGTAAGGAGCCCTACATGCATTTAGGAGGCCCAGGTGGAAGTTCCGTAGTTCTGTCCAGCCAGTGGGACCTCTCTGGGCCTCACTTTTGCCTGTAACAAAACATGATTTTAGAGTTCCTGCCCCATCTACTAAATAAGGGTGCTTTAGAGAAGAAATGAGATCATCTTAATGAATATACATAAATGGTGAGAAATTCCTGTTCTCTAAATAGTCATGAATTTGTGCACCAGCTATTTTCTGGAGCACCTATTAGGTGATATGCTATCCATCAGTCACCAGAGGATACTAAATGAAATCTCTGTAGAGTCATGAGAAAGAAACAAGTATACAATGAAGTAAGGTGTGCTCAATGTCCTAATGTAGTAAATATAGCACATGGTTAAGAGTGCATGCTGGCTTGAGACTGCCTGGGCCCCAACCCAGCTCTACCACAGACTAATGTATGTCCAAGGCAAGTTTAACTGCTTTGCCTCTTGTTTTTTGTTTGTTTTTATTTATCTGCAGAATTGAGATGATTAGTACCTATCTTATAGAATTACTGTGAGGATTAAATGAGCTAAGACTTAGGAATGAATAGAATGGTACCTGTCTAAGTAAACATCTAATGCTATTTAGTCCTGTTCTTTATAATGAATGAGTGCCATTGTCTACCTAGGAGAGTGATGAAAGGCAAAGTAGGAAGAGCTTTTCAAGCAGGAGAAACAGCACGTGCAAAGACACTGAAGCACACAAAACAGTACACAACAGTGTAGGAATGTTGGATTTAATGGGCTGAAGCTGAGGCTGTGTACAGAATTGCAAGAGTTGAGGCTGGATGGTGTAGTAGGATACAGTTATACTATGCAAATGAGATTAGAGTTTATCCTGTGCATGCAACTAAAAGCTACATAAGAATTCTGAGCAGAGAAAGATCATGATTAAATTTTTGCTTTAGAATGATCACTCTGGAAACTGGATGGAATGTAGTCAAGAAAGGAGGCAGGGAGAGTAGTTAGAAGATTATCTCAAAAGTCCATGTAACTAGTCACAAGGACTCAAAACAGGGCACCAGTGATGAAGAAGAGAAGAAAGAGAAGAAAATTTTCTCAGCAGGAACATCAACAGGACATGTGCACCCTTTGGTGGTAAGGATGAGCAACAGCAAAGGTTTGAAGTTGAGTTTTGCATTTCTGCCTTGCTTATATAGTAGCACCAAAACGGTACTCCACAACCATAAGACAATACGTTTGTCTTCACTGAATTCGAAAAGAGAGGGGACAGGAGTCTTAGGGAGAAATTCTATTATTGAGTGGGCTGAAGGCTTCCATGGGGAAATGTCCTAGAGGTCAGCACACTTCCTAGTCTGTAGATCTGTCCAGTCTGTGAACTGTTTTTATTGGTCCTACCAAGACATGTGAGATCAAGATGTAGGCAGGGTTGGTTCCTTATGGGGGTTATGAGGAAGAATATATCCCATACCTACCTCTCCCTTAGCTTCTGGCGGTTTTCTGGCAATCTTTGGTGTTCCTTGCTTGTAGAAGTGTCATTCCAATGTCTGCCTTCTTTTTCTCATGGTGTTCTCCCTATGTGCACGTCTACATTAAATTTTCCTATACAATAAGGACACCAGGCATAATGGATTAAGGTCCGAACAACCTTTTCTTCAACAATTACATCTGCCAAGAACTTGTTTCCATATAAGGTCACATTTTGAAGTAAGGGTGTTAAGGCTTAGACATATGGATTTGAAGGGGGAAGAGGGGGACACAAACAACTCATAACAAGAGCCAAGGATGGAGACCCGAAGAACACCAATATTTAAGATTCAGATACTCATCACACTCTGACTTACAGTACAAGGTATGTTCTAAGTTGGTGCACCTCCATTTCTCATGGATAGGTTTTTGGAGATCAGGAAGAGTGTTGAAAGTGCCTTTGCATATTCTGCCTACAGGATTTAGAGAGTTTCTTATATGTATAAGTAGCTCAAAACAATGTTGTCTGATGGTGTGTAACAAACAAAAAATGAATATGGAAGAGCCCCTAAGAAATGTTTTGAACAGAGTATGTTATGACACTGCCATATAGACAACAGTTGCTGTACTTGTCAGAAAAATCGCCAAAGTAGATGTTCAAGATATGTTTTAACTCATTTGCTTAAACAACTCCATGCCTATCATCCACACCAAAAGGCTGTTTTCCTGCATGGGCAACAGAAGGCATAATTATTTGCAAAAAATTTTCAATGTTTATCATTTGCTTTCCTAAGTGGCGCAGTAGGTTCGCTGTACCACCCCACATGTTTGCCAAAATCCAATTTCACACCCATCATATTCTTATTCTCCTATCCAATACAGTATGCCATAGTTATTATTTACTTATATCCTAACCACAGTCATAAAAGACCTTCAACGTGAGAACAGCTTATACGAGATAAAATAGTGCCAAGTCCCTACAGAGAATAAAACTAGAGAAAGCAGCGTATTTACTCATGCCTAAATATATACAACTTATAGATTCTATTCTGTAATTTTGGCAACATTGAGGCTGATATTAAAAACACCTAACTTTCAATATAATATGGTGAGTGCCTTTTTTCCTTCATAAAGAACTAACGCAAATAAAACATCCTAAAGAACATATTTCCAATATAGAGATTCTGTTCTCACCTGGGCTCTTCCTGACTTAAAGTTGGCCACTTAAACATGCACTATAGTGACTCAAGTTCAAGTGGGATTCAGTCATTGCAAGAAACTCATAATTGCTTACGGTTTTTGAAAGACTTTGCTTTGCAATGAATCTAGAAATGTATCAGTTCTTGGTATAAAGAAGCTAAGGTGGGAAGTGACTGATGGTATGTTTCTGCAACATAAATAATTTTGAAATCATTTGGTAATTTATTTACCCTTCATGTTTTCCACTGAGAAGTTTTGATAAAAGTAAATAAGTCATTTTTCTTTAATAGAGGCGGATTGTATTTATGACTCCTTCACTTCCTCTCCTGGAATCTCCTTGGGAAATGAAGTAGCAGAGTTTAAACAGTTGGAATGTTTACAAGCACCTACTACGTGCCAGGCACTGTTTTGGGAGACGAAGAATCGAGAAGTAATAAGGTGTGGTCCATGTCTTTGAGGTTGTCACAGTGGAAGAGATGAATCCACACAGGATGTAACACAGGCACGAACCAGGGAGTTATGGGAACTTTTAGTCCAATATGAAGTTTTGGTAAGGTTTTTGAAGGAGATAATGCCTGAGTTAATTCAAGGACAAACAAGAGCAAGTCAGGTGAAAAAGGTGAGAAAGAAAGATGTTCTAAAATAAGGAACAGCATGAGAAAAGGTATTGTAGTATAAAATAGCATTGGGACATTGATGGGCAAAAATGCAAGAAGACTATTTTAACTGTTGCTGATAACATTTGCTCAACATTTACCCCGTATTAAGGACTTGTTAAGCAATTAACATGCTTTTTTTCCTGTAACACTCAGTATTATTTTCCCCCATTTTACAGGTGAGGAAACGAAGACTTAAAGAGATTGGAAAATATGTCCAAGGTCACATAGCCTCCAGGTCACAAAACTGACCAGGGATTTGCACCAGGGACTGCAGAGTCAGTGAAACGTCTCAACAAAAGAGGAATAGGGGTGCATTGTACCTTCTACCTTATTTGTTCCATAGACAATGCTGTAATCATATCCACTGCCTTGTACATCTGTTTATTATAGCAATGATGATTACAATGATGACAGTAATAATAAACAAGGCTTGCTATAGTCAACACATCACATATATTACAGTTTTTAATCCTTTCACCAATAAAAATAAAACAGCATTGTACACACCAACTTAGCAATAACAACACATAACACATGGCACATGCCAGATATTGCTTTAAGAGCTTTCCTGTATTATCTTACTTAATTTTTAACAAGTACCTAGTGATGAAGACACCACTACTACCCCCATTTTATTGAGTAAACTGAGTCATAGAGAGGTTAAGTTGGCCATATCACACAGCCAGTTGGGTGAGTTTCAGAGTCCATGCTTTTAGCTACTGTTCTTCACTGTCCATCGTCTGTCAAAAACAATGATCAGAACTCAACCCACTGACTGACCTCATTCCCTTTTCTTTACCTGCTATTGACAGAGAAGTAATTCTATCACATGCTTGGACTGAGAAATGAAAAAGCAATTCTGATCGTAAGCTCTCTGATTCTGCAGAAACGATAAATCTGATCCTAAGATGGAAACTGTTGCCAGAAAGAGGAACATCGAGTTCCAAACTCCAGTTTCTTTTTTTGGGTGTCTTATAGGTGCCAAGGTCAGACCATCAATATCAGTGCAGCAGTGGCGAGAAGAGATGTTATTGGCAAGAACCAGGTAGTTCCAGCATGTGTGTGTGTGTGTGTGTGTGTGTATTCCCTCTTAGAAAAAGCATAGCTTTAGTTAAAAGTGGTCAACATCCCCTTATTTAAATAAAGTCTTGGTAATCTTATTTCTATTGCTTTTTGCAAACTCATAAAAGCTTAGGCCCAGCTTTGCTACATCTTCTAATTATAAGAGTAGCCAGAAATACAGATTTTTAAAATGTGAAATATTTTAATAGTTTTAAATTCCAATAACTAATTTTAAAAATTAAAAAATTGCCCTGTCCGGTTTGGCTTGGTGGACAGAGCGTCGGTCTGCGGACTGAAGGGTACCAGGTTCGATTCTGGTCAAGGGCATGTACCTTGGTTGTGGGCACATCCCAAGTAGGGGGTGTGCAGGAGGCAGCTGATCGATGTTTCTCTCTCATCGATGTTTTTAACTATATCTCTCTCCCTTCCTCTCTGTAAAAAATCAATAAAATACATATTTAAAAATTTTTTTTTTAATTTAAAAATTCATTGTAGAAAAACAAAATATAATTGTGGCTCTTTCAGGCCACAGGCCCCAGCTTACAATCTTTCATGCAGTCTGAGGTCTTGTAACCTTTTAAGGTTCCACCTCCTTGTCTGAAAATTCAGATAGTTGGACAAAGGGAACTCTAACTTCATTTCTAACCCCCCTCAGATTCTTTGAAGACACTGCCTTATTTTTTAATGTAAAAACATACCAAATACAAGTTTGAATGAACTTATAAGTCTTGGTAATAAGTAACCTCACTGTTCAGAAAAAAATGATCAGTTATTATATACTAGGGGCCCAGTGCACAAAAATTTGTGCACTCGGGGGGGGGGGTGTCCCTCAGCCCGGCCTGTGCCCTCTCACAGTCTGGGACCCCTTGGGGGATGTCTACCTGCTGATGTGACTGGCCAGCCTGGGTGAGGGGCTGATGGCTGTTTGCAGGCTGACTAAGCCTCCCAGTGTGGACCCTCACCCCATTGGGGTCTGGCCAGCCTGGGTGATGGGCTGAGGGCCTTTTTCAGGCTGCCCACAGTCCCTTCAGGGTTTGGGTCTCTACTGGGGTACCTGGACAGCCTGGGTGAGGGGCTGAGGGCCATTTTAGGCTTCCCACAGTCCCTACAGGTTTCAGGTCCCTACTGAGGTGCCTGGCCAGCCTGGGTGAGGATCTGAGGGCTGTTTTCAGGCTGCCCAAAATCCCTTCATGGTTTGGCTCTCTACTGGGGTACCTGGCCAGCCTGCATGAGGGGCTGAGGGCCGTTTTAAGGCTTCCCACACCTCCCATTGACCCAAGGTCCCAGTGAGGCTAGCTGGAATCAGGTTTCTGGGGTTTATTTATCTTCTATAATTGAAACTTTGTTACCTTGAGCGGAGGCCTAAGCAGGTTATGAAGCCTCCTATTTGCTTCAGCTCTGTGGCTTCTATGATTGAAACATTATTGCCATGAGCAGAGGCCCAGCCAGCCTAGGGAGGCAGTTACAATGGAAGCCTCCTGTTTATTCTAGCTCTGTGGCTGCCAGCCTCCATCTTGGCTGGGTTAATTTGCATACAGCCACTCTGATTGGCTGGGGGGCACGGCTTGGCTGGTGGGTGTGGCTTAGGTGTCTTGGAGTGATGGTTAATTTGCATCTTACTCTTTTATTAGAGTGGATAGAAGGAACAAATAGACAATATCTAAAGCTTCTCCATCCCCCAACTCTACAAGACAGATGACACCAGAGACAGAAGATGACTCGCTTATAATCAAATTGCAGAGTTTGAGCACAGAAAAAAGTTTTAACATATATCATTTTCCATTATCAGCCAGCTTTCTTATTCTGTTGAACAAGTAACTCAAACTCCTAGATCCAGCCATTCCTGCACTCAACTCTGTACTGGATTTTCTAATTACATGCACTGATAAGCCTGTCCCCTTCCCATTATTTTCTTCTTGATTCAACCACTTGAGTTGGGTTTTTGTCACTTGGAGCTAAAAGAATCAGACTAATAGTGTCCCACAAGCAATGACTCCTTTCCATACTTCTGCTATCTCATGCTCTTCTCCAGACTGGAATACCTGTCTTTCCTTATGCTTACAAGTTATACAAATCCTTTAAGATCTAACTTCCTCAATGAATATGTTCCTAGTTCCTACCCTGTGTGTGCATGCATATCTCTCCACTACTTTTGCATTGTCATCAGCATCTTAACTAAACTTTCCTGTTATCAACTTATTTGACATGTATGTATGTTATCTTCCAAACTAGAACATAGATTCCCAATTCAGATGCGTATCTCACAGATATCTTCTGGTTCAGCCACCAAGCCAAGAGAGTGCTAGTGCAAAGAGAACACATACTTAAAACTTAGTTCTACGTTAATAGAACTCTCCTGATCATTCCAGCTTAAGTTGTAAAGACACCTAGCCCCAAGTCACAAGAACTGAGTATATTTTCATGGATAGCCTATTGTTGTGAATTAAATTTGCCTTTAGAGGGGAAAGATCTCTGAATCACTTGACTTTTACCACTTTACACAGTACAATCCGTCTGGAATGAAATATTTAATTTCCTTTGTTCTTCAGTCTAGTTTTTAGAGAAACAGTAGGCTATTCCAAATGTGTAATGAGGCAAGAACCGCTCTTATTACTTTTGCAGTGTTTCACATCTTCAGAATGCCTCTGCCACTACCAGTGCATAACAGTTCCTGCCTATTGCACTGAGGAGGTATGTGGGGTGGGGGCGCCAAAAAGCCTGTTTAAAGAATGCATCTATTCCTTGATGAAGAGAGAATCATGTAATTGTTTTAAAATCAATCTGCTTTAATAGTCACTTTGTTTTCTCAAAGATTAAAGTATTTATTTTCTGACATGCAAATCATATATGGCACTAAACAACCCTTAAGAATTCTTAGTGGAGCTAATCCAAATGCCTCAAAACATATCTAAATGGATGAATCACTAATATTGACTTAAAATACAATATGATCATGTTGACCAATGTCACCCTAATAATATATATATATATATTATTATATATATAAATATATATATATATATAAATATATATATATATATATATATATATATATCTCCTATCTAATAAAGATGGAATATGCTAATTGATCCTCACACTGTCGCAAAGATAGTGGTGCCCACAGCCACAAGATGGCCAGCAGGGAAGGGCAGTTAGTGACGACCAGTCCAGCAGTAGAGGGAAGTTAGGGGCGACCAGGCCAGCAGGGAAGAGTACTTGGGGGGGACTAGGCTGGCAAGGGAGGGCAGTTGGGGGCAACCAGGCTAGCAGGAGAGAGCAGTGGGGGTGATCGGGCTGGCAAGGGAACAGTTAGGCATCAATCAGGCTGGAGGGGAGTGGTTATGGCAGGCATCCTCAAACTACAGCCCACGGGCCACGTGCCGGGTGTTTTTGCCGCCGCTGCCTGTCCTGCTTAAAATAAGATATGTGCAGCATGCATAAAATTTGTTCATAATTTTTTTTAACTATAGTCTGGCTCTCCAGCGGTCTGAGGGACAGTGAACTGGCCCCCTGTTTAAAAAGTTTGAGGACCCCTGGGTTACGGGGTGATCAGGCTGGCAGGCAGAAGTGGTTAGGGGCAATCAGGCAGGCAGGCAGGCAAGAAAGTGGTTGGGAGCCAGTGGTCTCAGATTGTGAGAGGGATGCCTGACTTCCAGTTTAGCCCTGATCTCTATGGAATTCGGGCCTAAACAGGCAGTTGGACATCCCCTGAGGGGTCCCAGATTGGAGAGGGTGCAAGCTGGGCTGAGAGACACCCCTCCCCAAGTGCACAAATTTAGTGCACTGGCCCTCTAGTATATATATAGTTAACTAGCAGTAGGTCTTACTTTTATGAAAGATATAGGCTCTTGAGTCATCACCAACTAACAATGTCAAGTAAGTAAGTGAATAAAGATGAACTTCTATGGCTAACAGTGATTCAACGTTAGTCATACTTTCATGGCAAGATATAAGCTGAATTGCATGGAAGTGAATAGCTTGAACTTACTACTCACCTACCTGGTTGAAAGTCCTCCTGAGTGATATGGAGTTCATATAGGACAGGCACAGTTTTAGGATTGCCTCTTTTTCTCAGCACATACATACACACACACACACACACACGTGCACAAACCTACACATGCACACAATATTCATTTTGGACATTTGTAACCCAGGCATTATAAATAATTCCTATCCACTTTTTAAAAAGTGGGTTATGTCCATCTAAACAGTACACAACTGCTTACAGTGCCTTCTTTCACATTTCCTCAGTAATGTCAATAGTAGCTACTTCACAGGAGGCAGCCACTCCTCACCGCCACTACAGAATTTGCAAACATATGGTGTCGCTTTGCCATGCCAACTTCTAGGTATTCACTCTGCATTTTGACAAAAGAAGAAAGCTAAGCACAGAACTTGTCTTTCAAATCATCATTTATGAGCCCTTGAAACATGGTACACTGTGCCAGTATCATGGTCAGATTTTGATTTTGGTCATGAATTATCACATTATATTTAGATCCACAGCAGTATCAGAAAATACACCTATAAATTATATACTATGTTTTCACATAGTCTGCTTAAATCCTCATCTTTTAGCTGAGACAATTGTTGGAGTACCCCGGAACTCTTTTTTCCAGTAACAGTAAAACAGAAATAATTAACTAGCAGAATGATCCAGCAATGGCACCTTCAGCCTCTGCCCCTTCCCTGTTGGCCTTCTGAGCTAAAATACTTTTTTTTTTTTTCTTCCAGCTGGAACCACATAGAAAGATTGACAACAATCTGGTATTCAGATTTATAAGCTCACATTTCTCTTCTTCATATTCTTTATTAGGTTAGTACCTAAATGTACTAGCTACCTGTGGTCACCCATGGTCCAAAAATATTACATGGAAATTTCCAGAAATAAATAATTCATGTTTTCAATTGTGTGCCTTTCTGAGTAATATGTTGATTTCATGCCACCCCCTTCCATCCCTTGTACATCGCCCCTTGTCCAGATTATCCAGGCTGTATATGCCACCTCTCCACGAGTCACTGAGTAGTGCCCAGCTTATCAGATTGACAGTCGTGGTATCACAGTGCTGATGTTCAAGTAACACTTTTACTTGATAATGACCCCAAAGCCATTTGCATAACTTAAAATTGTTCTACTTTATTTTTTATTTATTGCTGTCAATCTTTATTGTGCCTAATTTATAAATTAAATTTTAACATAGGAATATATGTATAGGAAAAACAAATTACATATAGGGTTTGGAACCATAAATGGTTTCAGGCATCCCCTGGAAGCCTTGGAGCTTGTGCTGTGGACTTGAAAGATGCCCTAAGGGAGGGGTGTGGGCCTCTCTTAACTCAAACAGAAGTAACCCTGGGTAAGAAGTACACTTACGTTCTCAAGATGCCAGGATTCTGTTTTTCACTTTAGAATATTTCTGGCCAGTGTTGCTCATTAAAAAGATAGGATTTGGAATCAGAATGTCATGTGCTTCAGTCTCCACTCTTTCACCTATTTACACAGTGCTTTAGGAAAATTACAAAACCTCTCTGAGTCTGTTTTCCCTTCTAAAAATGAGGATGGTTACTCTTATGTTGCTAGGGTTATCAGGAGAATTTTAAATGACCTAAGAATAGAAAAGAAAATTTAGGTAAAAACTAAGAAGATCTGAATAAACTATATATTTTAGTTAATAGTAGGTATCAATATGGGTTCTCTGTTGTAACAGATGTACCATATTACAGTAAGATGTCAATAATGGGAAGAAACTAGGTGAGGGGTATATCGGAACTTTCTGTACAATTTTCTCAATTTTTTAGTAAATCTAAAACTTCTAAAAAATGCAGTCTATTTTTAAATATGATCTAAATGAAGTGCCCTGCACATAGTAGGTGCTTGAAAAGTGGTAGCCAGTATTATAAATATAGACTCTTTGGGTTTGTAATGTGCATCATATGCAGTATAATATGATCTTATTTTTATCCCCAGCTTTATTGAGATAATTGATATATAACATTGTCTAAGTTGAAGGCACATAGTGTGATGATTTGATATGATCTCTTCTTTTGCCCAATTCAGCAACTATTTTCATAGGCAGTTTTTTTTCTTTCCCACCATGTCACTCTATTCTCTTTCTCTACATCATTGTTTATAGTTATTTCTAGTTCATCCATATCCAGTCTACTACAAACTCATATTTAGTTTACAACTTGCTTATATTTCTCCAAGACTAATTTAGTTCATCAATCTTATTTGTTGGCTTGGAATTTTACCATAGTAATTATGCAATTTTTTAGTTTCTTTCAATGATAGGTCATTTTAAACATTTTTAAAATACTTTTTAATTGATTTTAGAGAGAAAGGGAACAGGATAGAGAGATGGAAATATGGATGAAAGAGAAACATCAATCAACTGCCTCCCCTAAATCCCTTACTGGGGAGTAAGCCTGCAACATGGGCATGTGCTCTGACCTAGAGTCAAACTGGGGACCTCCTGGCTCATGGGTCAACATTCAACCACTGAGCAACACTGGCTGGGGTCCTTTTTTAATTATTATTTAAGAAGATAGATACCCAGCTTCCTAAGTCAGCCAACAGTCCTGAGGCAGCTTTGCTAGGATGTGTATTAGCACTAATTTGTTGCAATAACTAAAAATAGTTTGACCAAATACCAGTGTTATCAACCCGTTTTTGTGGTCTCTCCGATGTTGAGGTCATGTGTAAAAACAAAACCCACTTGCTCCTCAAAAGCACAGCTTTGAATTGATTCAGATAAAGGTACAATCAGATGAGAAGACTCAAGCCTCCTGATCATCTTTCCCAGGTGGCTGACTGCTGTTTAGAACTGGGTTTCTGGGAAAACAGATTTCTTTCCTTCCAGTGCTGGATGTCAGCATCTATTTAAAGGACAGCACAAGAGTCTTTTGATTGATAAAGGGAAGTTTGTTTCTTTTTTTTTTTTTCTGTAAATCACAACAGTTTTCATTCCCAAATAACTAGGACATCTTTGGTTGTTGGTGACTTAATGGGATAGATTTTAAAGATGGAATTTCCCCTGCTATAAAGACAGTTATCATAATAATTCCAAACTGAAACCTGAAATATCAGGCCCCATGTGTGGACCCATCACCCAATGTTAAAAGAATAGCCAAGAAACGTGTACTGCCCTGAGGATACTTTTGCTCTACTGCAGTCCAAAATACAGGCTGAAAAAGCAAGGAGCTAGTGGTGGGGGCGGAGAATGGAGTGTGCAGTACACCTGCTATTTCTCAACCAGGAAATGAGTTTTATTTTTCATAAAACTGGTACGCAAGCTTGAGCTAGCAGCTGAAATAAATCATCAGTGCTGGCTGGTGTGTGTACATATGTAAGCAAAGCAAACAGAGAAACCTGGGCTCACTCAAGATAAGGGTGGATAAATATAGGAACCTCAGACTCTACTACAGAAACATAAAATTCAGTCTTAACTGGCAGCAACCAGAAATTCACTATTTTAAGAAACTGGTTTCACAACCTCGATGGGGCTGGAGCTGACTTCGCACACCGCCCCTCGGGGCCCTCACTGGCTGTTCTGATAGCTCACGTGCTGCACATTCACTGAGGGAGGAGACAAAACACATCCCTGACTTTCTTCCCTGACTCGCTCCACCTGCGTGCTGACCCCTTCCCTCCCTTCTTGCCCCTCCTCCTGCCGGCGCCACCCGCCTCCTTTCTCCGGCTGGAGAACGACAGATAGAAATAGGCGCTTTTTGCACATCAAAGGCGGCCGGCAGCCGCCGCAGCCTGGCCTCAGGCACAGAAAGCTTCTCAAGCTTCTAATTGCGGGGCTTTCTGCAGAGGCATCGAGGGCCTCGGAAAGCCAGAAGGTCGCGGCGAAGTCACCTTGGGAGGAAAAGAGGGTCACAGGGAGGAAGGTAGAGGGCCTGACCCGGGCGGAAGGACCAGAGGGGGTGCCCCTGCTTTGGGGTTAGTGAGGAAGAAGAAGGGTGGACTGGAGGGCACTCAGGGAAGCGGTCCCCACGGCCCTTAGGCGCCCCCAGTCGCGATCTGCTGACCCGGGGGAGGGAGGAGGGTGCCCTTCCCGGGGAGATTGGAAGCTTCGCCTTCCGAGCTTGCTTTCTCCCGCCGGGCCCGGCGGTGGCTCTCAGCTTCCGAGAACCAAGCGCTGCCCAGAGGCGCTCTGCTGGCTCCACTCCGGCGCCCCCACCTGCCGGGCGCCCCGACCGGGCGAGCGCACGCCCCGGAGGGCGGGCATGGAGCGGAGAGCCGCCGCCCGCCGCCAGGAGCCGCGAGCCAGCCAGGCCTCTGCGGGCGCCGCAGGCTGCAAGTCACTCCCGGAGCCGCGCGGGCCCCGGAGCAGGACCTGCCAGGCTCGCACCCCGCGCTCCCGGGGAGGCCCCTCCGGGGTCCCGGCCGCGGAAAGAGGGCCTCGCAGCCCCTTCCCCAGGGCGCGGTCTCCACCCCCTGCTCCTCCCCGCCAGCTGCGCCGCCAGCTCCCATTGTCCGCCCCGCCCGCCCGGCGACTTCCCTGCGCGGCTGCTGGGCCTCCGGGGCGCACCTACCTTCTGCTGCCGGCGAGCCATGTCGGTGGGCTGCTTGGCGTTGAAGGGGTAGGCGATGCAGCGCATCACGAACACGTAGAGCTGCAGCCGCTTCTTCCTCTCTTCTTCCTCCTTCTGCAGCCGCTCCAACTCCTCCTTCTCCTTCTCGCTCACCACCGACGGGCTGGGGCTGGAGGGCCGGCCGCCGCCGGCGCGGCTGCTGGGCTGCAGCCCCCCGGCCCCGCCGCCGCTGCTCGCGCCGCCGCCCCCGCCGCCGGCGCCGACCCCGGCCCCGGCGCCTGCCCCGCCGCCGCCCCCCAGCCCGGCGCCGCCGCCCGAGCCCTCGCTGGTGCGGCTGGGAGACAGGCGCGCGCCGGACGCGGCCGAGCCCAGCACCTCCTTGCCGCTCTCCTCCTCCACGATCTCATCCGATTCCTCTTCGCTGGACGAAGGGTCCAGCATGGTGCCGCCTGGAGAGGGGGTCCCTGGAGCCCCGACTTAGGGTGCAAGAGATGGGAGGCGCTGGGGGTCGGCTCTCCCGGATGGGCGCTTCTCCCCAAACCAGGGAGCGAGCGCCCTACAGCTCAGCCTCGGCCGCCGCGACTGCTGCCTTCGCCCGGCGACCTGGAGCTGCGCTCAAACCCAGGAGCGCGAGGAGAGGAAGGGAAGAGAGAGGCGCGTCCGTGGGCCCGAGGTGGGCCGAGGGGACAGTCAGTGGCCAGCCCGGAGCCCGCCGCCGGATGCCATCTGCAGCCGCTGAAGGAGGCGCCTGCAGAAAAGATGCCGAGTGTTGCAAGCTGTCGATGCAGCCAAGAGCCGAAGAGGCAACTTGCCGATTGGGGAGGGAGCGGCGCTTACGTGTTTATTGGCTTAACTCTCCAGTGTCCGTGGCGTAACGGGTGGCTGCAGAGGGCGGGAGGCGGAGAGCGCGAGCGACCCCAAAGTCTCGGAGCTTCAGTGCTGACCCTAAGGCTCTCCTGCCCTCTTTTCCCCCTTCCTTTTGTGAACAGTTTCCTCCTTGATTCTCAGCTCTCACTGCCTGGACCCCTCTCCCCCTCCCGCGGACAAAAGTTCTTGGGGGAGGGAGAAATGCGCTACCCAGTGGTGACTTGTTAGCGAGGATGCTGAAGCCAGAGCTCTCACCACGAGAAAGCCGGCGAGATGCCGTAAGGTGAAGAGTCGACCTCCTGTCCCGTCTTCTTCGCACCTGGGGCGGGGCAGCGTGTGGGTCCCACCTGTGTAAACTCGGACTCCAGCAATTTGCTGTGAGTACGCCCACTCTCTTAAAATAAACGCGATCGGATCAGAGCGGATTTGCGTATTGGCCTTGCGGCTCAACTAATTCAAGTAGAATCCCCGTCTTGCCTCACCCGAAAAAAAGGCGATGATGAACATCCTTCAATCCCAAGTACTGGGAACACTTTCTTGCCTTGATGAGCCAAGCAGAGAAACAGAAGGGTTTCTGGTTGCTCGGCCCTTTCTCCATTCTAGCTCGCTGGAGGATCTGGGTAGAGGCGTGGGGACCCCGAGATTAGACGAAGTCCCCCCGCCCAAAAAAAAAACAAAAACAGAAAAACTCGTTGGCATCAACATCTAATACGATAACTCTGTCGCACTGTCTTCCTCCCTGGCTCCCAGTTATCTGTTAATTCAAAAGCAGCAGATGGTGCCTTCCTCCCTGGTGCTCCTTCCTCTTAGGCCAATAAATCCGCCGAGAGCGGAGCTGGCCAGCGTGCTGAATCTAATCAGCGCCCCGCAGATGGATGGAAAGCGAACCAACAAGCTCCACCCTTGGATCTTAAGCTATCTAGAGACTTCTCTCCACCCCCTCCTTCCACCCCATGGGCTATATTTATGTATTTTCTAATGATATAATTATTCGTAGGTACTGATGGGAGTTGTTGTAAATGTGTAGTGGCAATTTAAAGTTTACATCACATCTGTCTTCAAATGCAGCATGAGTTTGCTAGAGGCTTTGAAAGTCAAGTGAAACTCCCTAACTAGTCCCTTTGAGAACTAAAAATAAACATAAGTTTCACCTTAACCCTGACTTTTTAAATTAAGTAATATATTTGACTTTACCATGGTACTCTCTCCAAGGGCATAACCTTTGTGATCATCACTCATTCTCTACCAATTTAAGATAAACAATCCAGTGATGTGGAAATGGTTACAAGTTGGCAGTCTTTGCGTTATAATTATTTTAAAGACATAAAAGATATTCAAAGTACATTGTACTGGTTTCCCTGGAACAGAAAATGTAGCAAGCCAAACAATTGAGCAATAACTTTTTTTCAGCACCTTTTATGGGGTGAACATTGTTCTAAGCCCTTAGAGTGGATGCAATTTTTAGAAGACATTCTCTTAAAGAGTCTGTAATCTCCTTTAGGAGATACAACATAAACAGGTGAAAAAACTGACAGCACATACTTCAAGGCACATACCAACACATCCAAGTTAGTACACTGCTGAAAGCTTTCACGGACGAAGTAATTGAGAATGAAACAAAAGCACATATTTCTCAAAGAAGAGAGCTACATTTTAAAGGAAGGAACCATTTGCATGGATGTAAAGGGAAGATGTTACAAATGGGAAAAGTGATTTGCAAAGCCATAGTGATAGAATAAGGGACCAAATGAGGTACAAAGTGTTATGGAGATGGGATGTGGGCAGGTAAGGGGGAAACAAAGAAGAAGAAAAAAAGAGCTGAAATAATAACCCATTTGGCCAAAAGAAGGGATCATGTTTAAGACAAATGAATTTAGTTAGATAGGGAGCATTGATGATTTGTGGAAAGGGTGTTCTTGAAGGTCAGAAAAAGGCCATTCATCAAATATTTATTTTTTAGGCAGAGAGTGACCACGACTTCTGTCTTCAGAAGCATTTGGAACTTCTTAAATGCTATAATAAAGTTTTATTGTGAATATATATATTGATTTCAGAGAGTAAGGGAGAGGGAGAAAGAGAAAATCAATGATGAGAGAGAATCATTGATCAGCTGCCTCCTGAATGCCTCACACTGGGGATCTAGCCTGCAACCCAGGCATGTGCCCTGACTGCTGACTGGGAATAGAACTGTCACCTCCTGGTTCATAAGTCAATGCTCAACCACTGAGCCATGCCAGCTGGGCGAGTTTTATATTTTTAAAAATTCCTTTAGATTTGTGAGTTTTTTTGCCTATTAAACTAATTAAAATATAAACTCGGTATATAAATTTCTGCTTTGGTTATTAAATATAATATACACTAGACAAATATAATGCTCTTTAATATAATGTTATATTTGTCTAGTGTATGTTATATTTAATATATTCAAATAGACATTAAGTATTCCAATAGACAACAGATTTTAATATAAATAAATACTTTTATAATTTTTTAAAAAGCTAATCACTAATTTTGTTTTTTTAAATATTTTATTGATTTTTTTTCAGAGAGGAAGGGAGAGGGATAGAGAATTAGAAACATCGATGAGAGAGAAACATCAATCAGCTGTCTCGTGCACCCACCACTGGGGATGTGCCCGCAATCAAGGCACATGCCCTTGACTGGAATCAAACCTGGGACCCTTCAGTCTGCAGGGTGATGCTATATCCACTGAGCCAAACTGGTCAGGGCATACTTTTATAATTTTTAATGTCTATTTGATATCTATTAAAGCATATATCCTTTAACGATACTTTTTTTACATTACCTAAAAGCCAAGTCAATGTTCATGGAGCTATCATAACTCTTTTCTACTGCTGAAGACCAGATATGCCAAGCAGAACTCAGTCATCTAACCAGGAAATATGGCTTTCCTAGATTCAAATTCTGATAAACGAGAAAGAAAATAACCCCAGAACACATTCAAAGGCTCTTAACATCTATCTTTTGTTAACATCCATATTCTTATTTTAGAAAAATACAGTTCTACCAAAGATTCCAATATGCACAAGTGTTTATATCCTCAAATAAGCTCTTTTATGTTTGCATGTTTGACCCCACCTCCTCCAGTTCTGCTTGGAATAACTTGAATAACCTCAAGGTGATGGAGTAAATTTTAGTCAGCCATCTGGAGACCATATCATGAAAGTATTAGTTATAGCATTGCTTTTTTAATCCCACCAACTAGGAGCAAAGTCTAGAGGAAATGGAAATAAGTAAGACACAAAACCAAGGTTTTCTAATCTAGACCTAGATTATCACCATTCTCCTCTGAAATGTTTGATGTGATTATGTAAAAGACCATAAGTATGAGGGGATATCTAACTCTTTGGCAAGTGATAGACACTTTGGTGAAAAACAATCACTCATATAACATGTTTACTCATATAACATGTTTCAGTGAAATAAAACTGAGTTTGATGCCTATTTTAATGTTATTGTGTGTTTGTTACTAAAAGAGTTTGGTCAAGTGACATTTTTTTAATCTCACAATAAATTTTATCTAGAGGGTAATAATCTCATTTAATCAATATTTTACTTGTAATTTCAAGAATAGCTCACAAGGACCGAAATGGTAACTAGAACCATATGGTATGTCTATGTTGAGTTAAATGCTTGCTCTCTCAATCCCAATAAGCAGACCTATTCTGAGAAAATTATTTAATGACTTAGATATAAATTCCTCATATAAAATAAGGGATAATAGTATTCATTGTGGAATGACATGAAAATTAAATTAGATGTTTATTAAAAATATGTTTCAACAGATTTTAGGCTAAATATTTTTTTCACCTAGTAGAAGAGGGACTTCTAATAAGTGAGATGACCAAAATTGGACATAAATAATTGAATGAAAAAAGAACATTAAAAAAATCAAGTCATGGCTGGATGGCTCAGTTGGTTGGAGCATCATCCCATACACCAAAAAAAGAAGGTTGCTGATTTGGAATCAACTAATCACTAATTGATGTTTCTCTTTCACATCAATGTCTCTCTCTCTCTCTCTCTCTCTCTCTCTCTCTCTCTCTATATATATATATATATATATATATATATATATATATATAATATATATAAAATATATATATAATATATATTATATATATAATATATATATAATATATATATTATATAATAAAAGAGCAATATGCAAGTCAACCTTCTGTTACACCCACAAACCACGCCCACAAGCCAATCAGGAGAAAATATACAAATAAACTCAACTAAGATGGAGTTGCCACTGGCAATGGAGGAAGCCAGGGCCCTGGGGGCCCTGAGCTCTACTCAAGGCTACAAAGTTTCAATTATAGAAGATAAACAAACCCCAGATAACTGCCGGGCTGGGACCTTGGGTTACCAGGAGCAACCCAGGCTTCAAGCTGGGGACCAAGGCAACAAAGTTTCAATTATAGAAGTTAAATAAATCCCAGATATCTGCTTCCAGCCAGGCAGCCTGAAAGGGCCCTCTGCCCCTCACCTAAGCTGGCCAGGCATGCCAGCAGGTGAACATCCCCTGAGGGGTTCCAGACTGCGAGAGGGCACAGGCCAGGCTGAGGGACCCCCCCCCCCTTCCGAGTGCACAAATTTTTGTGCACTGGGCCTCTAGTATGTATATATTTCCTCCTATCTAATAAAAGAGTAATATGCAAATTAGGCATCATTCCATCACAAATATGGCCACCCCCATAGCCACAAGATGGCCACCCCCATAGCCACAAGATGGCGGTGCCCAGTCCAGCTCAGCCCCGCCACTGAAGTAGTCAGGCCTATTAGCCAGGCAGAGGGCAGGGGAGGCAGGGGGCCCGAGGGGCAGAACAGGTGATCAGAGGGGGCTGGGGGGTCCCCTGCCCCGGCCAGAGGCCTCAGGCATGGGCAAGGGTGGAGCCAGCAATCAGAGGGGTAGGTGCGGAGCCTGTGATCGCAGGGGTCTGGACACAGGCAGAACTGGCAAAGCAAGGGCCTGGGGGTCCCCTGCCCAGGCTGCAGCCTTGGCCAGAGGCTGCCAGTGGGGCAAAGCAGAGCTGGTGATGGCAGGGGGCAGGATCAGAGTTGGTGATTGCAGAGGCCTGGGCTCTGTGAAGCCTGTGATTGGAGGCGCTTGGGGGTCTTCTGCCCAGGCAAAAGAGTAATATGCAAATTAACCCTCACTCCATCACAAAAATGGCAGCAGCCAGGGAGCTGTAGCGAGGCAGGAGGCTTGTGTTGACTCAGCAATGGAGGAAGCCAAGATTCCCACCTGCCCTGCTGGCCCTGAGCTCCACTCAAGGCAACAAAGTTTCAATTACAGAAGGTAAATAAACCCAAGATACCTGCTTCCAGCCCATGGCCATGGCCAGCCTGATAATGGCCCGCAGCTCCTCACCCAGGCTAGGCAGGCACCCCAGTATAGACCCCCACCCTGAAGAAGCTGTGACCAGCCTGCAAACAGCCATCAGCCCCTCACCCAGGCTGACCAGGCACCCCAGCAGGACATCCTTCAGGGCAAACCAGCTGACCATCAGCCATGTACCAGACCTCTATCCTATATAATAAAATGTTAATATGCAAATTGACCCTAACAGGAGAACAACTGGGAATGACTGGTCACTATGACACACACTGACCACCAGGGGGCAGACACTCAATGCAGGAGCTGCCCCCTGGTGGTCAGCTCTCACAGGGGGAGCTCTGCTCAGCCACAAGCCAGGCTGACGGCTGCCAATATAGCGGTGGTGGTGGCAGCTTCTCCAGCCTCCTCAGCAGCGCTAAGGATGTCTGACTGAAGCTTAGGCCTGCTCCCCACTGGCAAGTGGACATCCCCCGAGGGCTCCAGGCTGCCAGAGTGATGTCTGACTGTCAGCTTAGGGGAGTGGGATGATGAAATCAACATTTCATATTAATAAATTTCATTTTTATAGAACTGAAAATGGAGAGTTCTTTCAACTTAGGCTATTCAAAAAAATATGAGTCTTTCTTTTGAAGGAAGAAAGTGAGTAGGAGTAAAAAGTCAAGAAAAACTTGATGAATGAAGGAAAAGTAAGTGAAAAGTAAGGATGGGTCCAGAAAAGACTACCATATGAGTTAGGGGTTGATAGATGTGAACATATTAGGGAAAATGCTCTAACCAAGGTATAGTCACCACCTAAATGCCAAACCAAACTAGCAAAAGGGAATTTCACAGTTTATGGCCTGGGCTCTGCTCCTAAGTGTACCTCTTTATCTTCCTCTTCTTAGGGTGACACTGAGTCTTCTTAGTGGAGTCCACTATTCCAGCCCAGTACTTGTAAGAATGCCATTACTCTTCTATCATCAATAAGAAATTTCAGCCCAAACTGATTCAAAAGAATATTTAGGAAGATGCTGACATGCTGTTATTTTTCATTTTAAGTCATACCTAACTATTTATGGTGAGGAGCAAGGGACTTCTATGAAAACCTTGGATTGTATCATGATGGGGTTTTGGCTTATTTCAATCAGTGTAACTCCTGTCTTTTCATTCTTTCACCCCATGTGGCTCCTGAGAGATGTACAAGGAACCGCTGCAGATTAAAATCACAATGCCATTATGAGGACAACAGGGCCAGGGTTTAATAGACTTACACATATATTTTAGGTTTTGTATCTAAACAAAATCTCGGCCTTTCCTACCCAGAATTCATTTTTTGCTATTGTATCACTATCTTGTTAGTGCTAAGGTACAGGAAACTGGAATAACAATTAGTACATTTAGGCATGCCTACAAAAAGAGAGAGATAGAAGGGCCTGCCCAGGATTGCCAGTCCTGAATCCACTCAGCCAGCCACATGGAAAAAGAAAGCTGAAAATGTATACCTGGGTGCCAGAGTACATTATTGCACAGTGACCTGACTGCTCATAAACACATGCCAACTGGCAAACCTCACCTGATTAATCTGATTACTATGCCCTCTTCTACAGGAGAAGAGAGAAGAGGGTAGCAAAGCAGACTGGCAGAGAGCTAGAAGCTTGCCTTTTTCCCTACAGCAGCGATTTTCAACCAGTGTGACCTGAGATTTTTAAAACATGCAATACCTGACTATTTAGTCAGGGGCAATGACCTCCTTCCCCTTAGCCAGTGGTTCTCAACCTCTGCCCCTATAAATACAGTTCCTCATGTTGTGACCCAACCATAAAATTATTTTCATTGCTACTTCATAACTGTAATGTTGCTACTGTTATGAATCATAATGTAAATATCTGATATGCAGGATGGTCTTGTGACCCCTGTGAAAGGGTCGTTCGACCACCAAAGGGGTCGCGGCTGACAGGTTGAGAACTGCTGCCTTAGACTGTGAGATAAAAAAATGACAACAACCAATACAATAATAGCCACCTGGTGTGAATGAATCAAAATTATACCTTTTTGTTGTTATTGTTAGATTGCAAAAAATATAACAAATGCTGATGTGCTGCAGAATTTTATTAACTGAAATGTATGTATGCAATGAAATTAAAAAGTTGTAAAATTGCTGCCATACAAGATCATAACTCAAGCTACCTACTTTTCACCAGGTGGGTCAGGCTGTCAGACCCCTAATTGTCCCGCAACCAAGAATCCAGATGGGCCCCTGTACTTGTTCCTCAAGAGCAGATCTCTCTTCATCAGTTATACTTATTTGGAATTTTTGGCACTACTTTGGCAATATCTTTGAAGGAGATAATGCATGTATGTGCTTAGAATAAACTCTAGCCCATAGTAAGCTTCTGGTATGCTAGTGGAGATTCAGTTAACTACTATGAAACTTTTATCGCGAATAACAAGTCAAGGGCCTATTTTTTGGGGGAGAAAGGACACAGTTAACTGAGGCCAGTGACAAACCTCTTGCCTATTAAAAGAAAGGCAACTAAGACACCTGCAGTAGCCAAGAGAGTCAACATCAGAGGCACAGCTCAGGTCTTGGAAGTAGTGAATCTTGTGTTCTTTCAGTTTAGATGTAAGACCCACCCTTTCTCCACCCACTCTGATACCTTGGTCCACTTTTATACTTTGAGAATGTACATCAGCATAAAGAGGAGAGTTAAATGAAGGAAAGGGGCAAAGTAGGAAAGCTGGAAGAGTTGGCGAGGACTCTAAGGGGAACTTATGGAACACATCTGAACAACATCAACTGCCATAGAAATATCTTCCTATATTTTCCTTGCAGAGGAAAATATGTTATATTATGCCCTAAAAAGACGAGTATACAGCCCTAAACAGTTTGGCTTGGTGGATAGAGCGTTGGCCTGCGGACTGGAAGGTCCTAGGTTCAATTCCAGTCAAGGGCATGTACCTTGGTTGCGGGCACATCCCTAGTGGGTGATGTGCAGGAGGCAGCTGATCGATGTTTCTCTCTCATGGATCTTTCTAGCTTTCTACCCCTCTCCCTTCCTCTCTGTAAAAAACCAATAAAATATATTGAAAAAAAAAACAGTATACAGACTTTCCTTGGATTGGAGAAAGTCCATCTGCATTTTAATCAACTCATCACAGAAAATGCAGTAAATGATGCACTGGAAGTCAACTCATGGAAGAGAGACTGTAAAAAGCTAGACCTAAATGGCAAGGCCTCAACTCTCCTTGCATTATTATTTATGCTGCACAACAAAATGAGCTGCCTATGAGTCATCAAGTCATTTATACTATTAGCCCTTAAAACAGCACATTTACCATGCAGTGCCCATTACCCATTTGATTACTTCAAAATATCTGAGGAAAAGAGAAAACCTTACATGTGTGATGAAGCCTTCAGGCAGTCAGGTGACTAATCCCATAAAACCCAGTAATCATTTTTTTCCCACCCAAACATATGCATAATCTCTGGAGACTTCATGGGTGGTAGGAATGACTATGCGTGGAGTAACTTCATCGTGGAGCTCAATGACCTACCTACTCAGGATTATTGAGGGCAACTGAGTCTTCAATTTCTTGTTGACATTTTCAATTGGGTGATAAAAGGTGATGCATATTAAACTTGTGCCCAAATCCATGGTACAAAATATACAACTTTAAAATTAATTTTCATAAGAGTAACTCTTAAAAATAAGAGAAATTGTAGCCTGTTGTTGTGAGTTTCTCCTTCCTGAGTTTTTCCAGGTTATTTGGCCTCTAGGTGATATTGGCAAATTTCTGACATCTCATATCAACTTTATATTTCATAATTATTAAGTCCTAAAGTCAAATAATCATTATTTTTGTCCTCTCAATTACCCTTGTTATTGCCATTGTTTGCATATTTTCTTATTCTTATAGACATGACTCACTGGATAAAATGTGTCTATGTACCTATTGTTTTATTCATTCTGTTGTTTCAAGAAAAAAATACTCAAGCTGAAAATCATATCAGTTAATTTTCATAAAGGCTATGAGTTGTGCCTGTGGAGTGAGACAGACTGAGGTTCAAATATTGATTCCACCAGTTGTGTGAGTTGGAAGAAGATAGTTCATTCTTTGATTCTCAGTTCAATCTCAAAATTGGCAATGAACATACCAACAATGCATAGAGTTTTTATTAAGGTGAATCAAGTTCATGCTCCATCTAAAGTGCTTTGCATAATGTCTGGCACAAGTTCAGGAAATAGAGGCTATGAATTTGTGTCTTGCTGAATGGGAACATTAAAAGAAGAGATATATGCACATTGCCTTCTGCAGAGAGATAAGTCCTGTGAACAAAAGGAGCAGCATGCTAGCCTGAAAAGCTCAGCGGAGGCCTGCATGGCAGTCCTGCAGGCTCAGAGACCTAGAGTAATCACAAAGATGGTCTGAAAATTAGATATTTATCTACAAACAGGTTATGGTGGGTGGTCACATCCTGGGCCAGTGTTTTCCCTGACAGAAATCACCTTTGATCTTTACTGAGCATTTGTCTTTTTGCCTCTAAGATAATGTATTTGTGAAATGTCTGGGTGACTTGTAACTTCCCTATTTCTGAAGCCCCTGGGGCACAGCCAAATGTGCTGGGCGCCAGGACAGATACACAAATTCCTTCATTATCATGTTAATTGATCCTGCACTCACCTGGGTATGTGTATGTCATTTCGCTTTTTATCCAATCCCAGGGATTTCCCTGCTTTGTTTTATCCCACCTCCTTAATCTATCACCAATGAATTTCATGTAATTCACTTAGGTGTTTTCCTTTTGATGGTAAATTTATAAAAGCACAGTGTAAGCTCCCATTCTCCAGAGCATTATCTCAATTCATTGAGGTCCTGCTTCCTGGCATATGTCGACAGTTTGGCTCAAATAAACTCACAAAATTCTCTACAGGTTTCATTCAGTTTTTTCATTAACAGTCCTCTTGGAGAAACTTCTGGAAAAATCCTGTGTCATCAAGAACTTGACCTTCCATCCCTGAATAAAGAACTACATTTGAGATAGCTTATAAAAATACATAAAGTTATCATTACATAGTCTATCAAAAGTCATCTCAAAAAGAACTGATTTGCCAAATGTCCATGAAATAAGGATGTTATAACCAGACTTGTAATGAGGTTGACATTCCTAGGAGAAAAAAAGAAAGAAAAGGCCTTTCAAACATTACTCTCTGAGGGCTCAGCTAATAGCTTTCAGAAAGAGCTTCCACTGGCTTGCATTTACATAACAAAAAGATCCCCCCACCTTCTTATAGTCTTACTTGCAGATCCCAAATAGAATATTTATTAAAGTTTAGATGCAATTAAACCTTTTGTGAAATTTGCGTTTGATCATGAATAGCGGTGAGTCAGAAAGTCTGTGAACATAAAGGGAAGTACACAAGAAAGCATTCTCATCTTATGTTTAGCAATAACATTCAAATAACAAAAACAAGGGAAGATTTCAGAGCAAAGTGAAGTTTTCTGTTGATTATCTTCATCACTACTCTTGGTTTCTTTATTTATTGCTCTCATTAACTCAACTAACATATGGTGGATGTGGGTAGATTTGCTTATGAAATGGTGATGGGAAAGAAAGGTCCTCTTGCCCTAACCTAATCTGTCTGGATTCTGAAAGTGCTTTTGTAAGAAAGGAAAATATAGTGAGTCCCCCAATAGTACCGTGTTCATTAGCATAACAAAAGCCATGCTTCAGATCACTACAGAAAGATGCCACCAAAGCTAAGCTTTTCCATTTCACTCCAGAAACTTAACAGGAAGTCTGCTGCCACCTCTAATTGTTCCGAATTAGGAATTCTTTTTAAACTGTCTATATTTTACTATGAATATTTCAAAGAGGTGGTTCCTAAGAAATTTACCTCATCTGCAGAGGCATTTGGGGGATCAAGCAAGGCGATTTTTTAAAACGTAAAAGTGGGCTTAAAATGGTCAAATAATTTGCCTGTAATTCTAAGGACACTGGAGAAGAGTTATGCACATGGATGGTGTGGCTAAGAGAGAACATATTTCCTTTTGCTATGATTCTGTAGATTTAAATTTCCCAAAGTAATTTGCCTGCCACCTGACCTTATTTTCTTTTGCAAAAGCAACACAAATCAACTTGAGAGGAAAGGGGAAGGAAACAATAATCTATGTTTTCATTTCCCTGGATTATTTGATTCCCTGGTCAGCTTGTCTTGCTTACTTATAATCATACCAAAATATTCATAATTTAAAAATTTCCAGGAAATAAAACTGCAACCCTTCTGCCCCTGCTGGAACATAGCAGGGACCCCAGATTTTCTCGTAACCGGGAGATTCCTTTCAACAGGCACCAATTTTCAAGCCTGGGGATGCTAAGTGACAAGAATCACATGTGAAATCTTCCAATGAGCCAAGAATCCCAGTGTGTGTGCCCTGAACATGCATTCCAGGCCCTCATAGCATTTCAATTCTGCTATTGAAATGTGAATGCGTTTTTACCATTGCAACAGGCATCACTAGTCATTTAAGTTAGATTCTGTGAGCAGAGGCTCTGATAAACATTACCATTTATGGCAGGAATATGAGAACTTCTAATGCTTGTTAAGTAACTCTACAGTTAGAGTTTAATTCTCTTGTCATTGACTTAATGAACACACATTGAACTGTTATTATGTACCAGCTTCTGGAGTGGATCCTGAGCACCAGGCTAAATGAACCAAGTTTCCTGCTCCCAAGGATCTCACAGTCTAGTTGGGAAGAGGGTCAGTAAAAGAAAATGATAGTGTCCTCTGGGAGGTACAAACATAGAGCGATGGCCCTGGGTGTTATGGGATCAACTAGGAGGAACCTAAAACTGGAATGTGAAATAGTATGAGGAACTAGAAAAGCACAGTGACAATGGGCTCTACAGTCCAAAGTGTCTGAAACCTGGGAAGTGTACCCAAGAGGGTTGTTTAGCTGGAGAGAATCTCTATTTTGAAATACGTCTCCAAGATAGGGGCAGAAAGGTCATAAGGTGATAGCTTTCTAAAAGGAGAAGGGCAGAGGGGATTTTCTGGGTAGTGTTAACGAAAAAACCCAATGAAACCTGCAGAGAATTTTGTGAGTTTATTTGAGCCAAACTGTCGACATATGCCAGGAAGCAGAATCTCAATGAATTGAGACAATGCTCCAGAGAATGGGAGTTTATACCATGTTTTTATAAATTTACCATTAAAAGGAAAATATGTAAGTGGGTTACATGAAATTCATTGGTGATAAATTAAGGAGGCGGGATAAAGCAAAGCGGGGAAATCTCTGGGATAGAGTAAAAGCTGGAATGATAGACATACGCTTCTTTTACATAGATGCCTATAGGATTGTTTAGCATAATTAACATAATTAACAGTTGACATTAACTTGATAACAATATCAATGAGGGAATGTCCTGGTGCCATTTTGTTATGCCCTGCGGGTCTGGAAAGAAAGGGAAGTTGCAAGTTAACCAGACATTTCACAAATACGTTATCTTAGAGGCAAAAAGACAAATGCTCAGTAAAGATCAAAGGTTATCTTTGTCAGGGAAAATACTGGCCCAGGATGTGACCACCCACCATAACCTGTTTGTAGATAAATATTTAATTTTCAGACCATCTTTGTGATTACTCCAGGTCTCTGAGCCTGCAGGACTGCCATGCAGGCCTCCGTTGAGCTTTTCAGGCTAGCATGTGGCTCCTTTTGTCCACAGTAGAAAGAACTGTGTGAAGCAGAATGATACATGGAAAGATCTGCTCAGAGACTGGAATCAGGTGAGCCTGGGTTCAAATCTCAACTTTGTGACTCTTTAGCTAACATTAAAATAAGTAGAAATTCCCGAGAGCAGTTGAATCTACTCACAACCCACTTTACTTTTCTAGTTTTAATGTAGACTTTTATTGTGAGCTTTAGAGAAGTCTAGGGTTAGTAAGCTTTAAAATTGGTCCTATGTAGGTGTTTTGTTAAGCCATCAAAGAATTAAAGATGGAGCCAAATGAAAATCATCCAGGCTTTATTAAGAGCAAACGGACGGCTCACAACTCCCCGGGAAGGGAAGGAGAGAAGTGAGGCCGCACTTGAACCGAGCTGGGTTGGGTTTTTAAGGCCTGGGGCGGGTAAGGGAGGAGAGGGGTTGGGCAGGAGGAAGTGGTCTTTGGAATGTATGGAGCTTCCACCCCCCCCCCAGGGTGCTGCCAACGCTGGGAGCTATGGATGCCAGGATATTGCCATTAATGGTTAATGGTCGGGCGGTCAGGCTACACCTGGGGGGGGGGGGATAGTTTATGGCTTTTTCCGGCGGGTGAAGGCTTGGACATCTTGGACTGTAGGGAATAATGGTAACGATCATAATGGTAAATGTTGAGATAATGATGATGAACACAGCATTCATTTATGAGGTGTTTGCTTAATCTATGTAGACACTAAGGGGTTTCTAAGTTTTCTGTAATTTTTTTTTTCTACCAAAGCATCTGTGGTCTTGATTTGAACTTGTTTTGGTAGATACCTCAGTATATCATAGTGCAAATGAGGTTCTAAGATCACTTGTTCATAGTTGTTTTGTTATCGTAATGATCAGCTAGTTATTGATATTAATAGGAAGAGGGGAGCAAAGGGAAGACCATTGATGGTCATCATGGCTGCTTCACCAGGAAGCTACATGGTCCATTCCCTGCAAACATTCCTTGCAAACCACTGGGGGGGGGGGGGGGAGGAATCAAACAAAAGAGGAGATGGATGCCTGCGCAGTGAAGTTGGAGTGATGTAGGGAAGGTGCTTGCCCGTCGGTCCAACCTTGGAAAAAGATAACTGGCTAGGGGGTAGAGCACTGTAAGTGTAGGAAACCTTGGAAGTTATAATCCCCACACAGTTATCTCTCTCTTGCTTTGCTCTTGCCTACTTGCTTCTCTCTTGCTCCGTGACCCACACTCACCCATCCTCTGGTCTTAGCCATATGGCCTTGAGCAGCCACACAGCCCAGGGCCATGCAGACTCCACACGCAGGATGCTGAACTGCACTGTGTTTTAATATGAATGGAGACTCTGGACAGTGGCCTTACTTCTTGCCCCGCTGAAGGCAATATTGGACTTTTTCCATGGTGGGACAGGGGAAAGTGCAACATTGGAAACTCAGAGGTTTAAATTCATGTATATAAAGGTCACTCATCCTCCTGTGTGGGTCTCCAGGAATTCCTTTCTATTAGAGTCACCGAAGGAGGTAAGCACCAGGCTGAAAGTGGTAAAGAATTACACATTTATTAGGTCATCTGGAAACCTAGATGGGCTGAGCCCCAAAATGGCACCAGCACCCAGGGATGAAGAGTCAGAGATTTTAAAGGACTGTAGGTGGGCTTTTCAGCAGGGAATTCTCTGGGCCAGTCTGGATCCTGGGTAAGACCAGAGGGGAAAGATAATGGTCTTAGCAAACGGAATGTGGTCTAAGCAAAAGGGAATGCTGGTTGTGAAGTGGTCTAAAGGTCAGTTCCCAGAGGAGGGGGTGTTGATTCAATTATTTGATCAGATCTAACACTTTCCTTGTGACATCACAAGAACCCCACTTCCACCAGTTGCAAATGGGGACACAAGGGGCACCCCACCAATAAAATTTCTCTGACATCTATGTCTCTCTCCATTTCTCTTTCTAAAATCAGCAAACATTCTCAGATGAGGATAAAAAGAAATAATAAAAGATATGAGTCAAATCCTTTACTACAGTAATCTGGACCAGATCCTGGCCACACTACCTGATAAATAAATACATGTGTCTTGAACAAGGTACTTAATGGTTCAGGCCCCTGTTTTCCTTTGCTATGGGACTTCAAAGGCTCATTTTGAAGATTAAGAAATAAGGTTTAAGAAATGTAACTATTTAATTTCATCATAATCATCTCTTAGTTTTTTTCTCCATACTGATGGATACAGTACAGCTACTACAGCAACAGCATAGCTCAGAACTTCTTTTTTCTTTCTTTTTTTTCTCTTTCTTTCTTTCTCCCTTTTTTTTCAGTCTTCTCATTTTAAGGGAAGGTTCCTGAATAAATATATTTGAACTTGTGGGATTAATCATCATTGTGCCACCTTTATATTGCCTCCATGAGACAATATTCAAATACCATAATGGACAACTCTTACCTTATTTTGTCTACTTCCTAGAAAGCCCCTTTTGTTTAATTTGCATCTGTTAATTTTATACTCCATGTCCCATCAATAAATTCTAGTCATTAACCTCTATTTTTCATCCTTTTCAAATTTCCATTAAGAAATCTTGAAAGACACAAGTTTTTCATTTTGCTTTTGTCCCTCCCATGGGCATTATTTTAGCCTCAGAGCTCAAAAGGCATGGCTGTGAAATCACCTCTGTCCCCATCACAAAAGTCCAGGTAATGGACTGCAATAAAGTGAGTTTCAGAGCACACCGCCATCTTGTGTGCCATGAGAGACAAACCTCCAGGTCCATAAAACAGCATTCACTACAGCATTCATGAAAGTGACTCTGAGTTCAATTTAGGAAGAGGCTTGGAGCTTCTGGAATTTTTAAGGTCTCTCCCCCTGAACGGGGAAGAAACAGGACTTACTGCTCTGGCAATGAGGTGGGAAGGAAAATGCAGGTTTCCACTACTTTTGTCCTTTCTTTTTTACTTCCCCGCTCCATCATATGTGAGCACCACAACTTCACGTGGGCCCTTCCCTGGCGATCGGAGGGTACGGCAGTAGGAAGCCTCACATTGCTCTTACCATCTCTTACCATTGGGCCACAGCTCTCCAGTTTTAGTGTGCAGAGAGGATGCCTGGAAACAATCTGAAAGATGGAACTTTTGGGACTCTCTTCCCCATGTTTTTGATGTATTCGGTCTGCAGTAGATTTCTGAAATACACAATTTTGTCAGATGCCCTAGGAAGAATTGGTGCGTGTCCCTGTTAGAGAAATGCTCCTTAGGGAATTTTCATTCTGATGACACAAAGATGGAGGAGATGAGACAAGATCCAAAATTATTACTTGTGCAGGAAGTACTGGACAGAACTTGGAAGGAAGAAAGACATTTTCATCTACATATGTAGGAAAGAGAGCCTATGGGGCAGGAAGGGGTGGGGGGAGCAGAATGTCTTCATGACAGTGTCATTCTGAGCAAGTCAGAATCAGGAAGTACTGAAGCCCAGGAAAAGGACATTGTCCACAAATTACCACCAATCCTGAAGGATCTGCCCTTTTCTGAAGACTCGTTTCCTCCCTCTCCTGTCCACTCAGCTCTGGGATCATCTAAGCAGCCACTCCTCCCTCCCATAGGACTTCCTAAGCCTACTTCAAGTCATCATTTTCAGCACTTCAGACCCTGTTTCTTACTCTTAGCTTCCAGGTTGCAGTTTGATGGAAACAGGATGTGAACACGGGGATGCATCCCTCTTGGCAAAGTGACCTCTGAGAGCCTCTCTCGCCTCGCCCCCTTCTCCACCAGAGGGAGAAACAGCTGCTCACCACAAAGAGTGCAAAACCCAGGCTGGAGTCTCCACTCAGGAATGGAGCCTCTGGGCACAGTATCCACGCAAATAACCACCCAGAACACCAAGGCTTATGTTAAACCATAGAAAAATGAGCCAGGGCCCAGATAAAAATGTTCTTCTGATTACTGTTCAATGGGAAATATATTTTAAGACAGAAAAGCTATTTTTAAGGATTCCTTTTATTAGCCCATTGATTCCAGACCCAGAAATGGGTCAGCTCTCCTCCTGTGCTGCTAAAGGTATTTTTAAAAAGTCTTTAGATAATTGCAAAGTCACTGATTTGCCCCTTGGAGCCCTGACTCATGCTCAGCGAGGAGCAGAGAGCATTTCGTTCTTAGCCTGTTTTGCTGTCAGCCTATTTTTCATTCACAGAGAACCTCTGACCTCCCCGTCCCCAGGTTAGGCAGTCAGGAGCCCCAGCGGCATTCTCATACGCAATCTGCAGCTATTTTAAGAATTTAAATTACATAAGCAAGGCCTTTTTAGAATCCTTTCTTAGGGTCAATCCTGCACAGGACATCCTTAAAATTGCTGCCATGAACACGTGAGCAGTTTGGCCATTTGCTCTGTTATGACTAGGGCTCCAGAGGGAAGCAGAGGGCAGGTCATCTGGCCTCGACTCCTACAGAGTTCCTGGGAGCAAACACTCAGCACAGAGGAAACGGCACAGGAAACAGCCTGTGGTTGCAGGGAACAGAAACTCAACTCTAAGTGGTTTAAGCACAGAAAGGAATGTATTGGCTCACACACCTGATGTGCAGTGATAGAGCTTGGGCACCGCCTGTCTGGAGCTCAAGAGAAACTATCAGACTCCTTCCGTTCCCTTCCTTTCAGCTCTGCTTTACCTTGTGTTGACTTTACTCAAGGTCAGATCTTCTTCGTATGGCAACTCTGGACAACGTCCTTTCAGTTTAAGTCCTTTGGGAAGAAATACTCTTTCTTCTCAAGAGTCTTCCAAAAGTTGTGACTTGAACCTCACTGGACTGATGTGGGCCAGATGCCACTCACGCTCAATCCGAAATCCCACACCAAGCCTCAGAGACAGCATCGCCCACGGAAGGACATGAACTTCAAGAGGAAGGAGTGGTTTCTTAAGGAAAATAAGTGTTCAGTCTTCAGAAGAAAATTAGTGGATGTTGGGGGAAAAAGAAAAAACAACTTAATATTACTTGATTAGACAACACAAATGGTGAATGTTAGTCCCTTGCTGGACTTCTGAATTTGGGGGAGCACCTACTACCCTCAGGTTCCTCACACCTCCAAATTTCATTAAGCCTCCAAAATATGGCCAAGGGGAAAGAAGCAGGAAGGCTATCATGCCACCCTATCATGCTACCACCTGCTTGTCCTACCTGAGTCCAGTGCACAGGAATCTAAGCATTCCACATAATCCCTTTCAACAAGGTAAAAATTCTATGATTTAGCAAGTTCCTCCAATGGACCAGGTGCCATTCTTCCCCCCCCCCCCCAGCAGATATTGCTTATCTATACAAACCATTTAGATTCATACTGCTGATCTATGCATGCTATTTAGATTCACTGGATTAGGGTAGTGAAACACACTAAAGATAAGCAGTGTGTGTTTTTAAAGAAAAAAAACACACCTTCTTGAGGGGAGAAAATATATCAATATATCTAGTTCATGTCTGCATCCTTATATCATTTAACTGAGCACAGAATCTGGCATATTCAATGTTGGTTGAATGAATGCATGCCCACTTAACTAATCTATTCAGTTTTTACTAGGTTCTGGCACTATGTAAAGTACTTTTTAAACCCTAACTAACTTCATCCTCATAACAACCCTATGAAGTAGTTACAGTTTTTAATATCCATTTATAGAGGAGAAAACGGAGGCGCAGAAGGTTACACAGTAGTGAATAGAGGATCTGTGTCCACCCCAGGCAGCCTGATGGAGAGTCTCCCCTAAAACAAGAATCAGGAGTGTGGACATAGAGATCAGGATCTAGCTCCCTGACTTGAACACCTGGACAGCAGAGGGATGGTCAATATCTACACTGTTCCCGTATGGCACTGGCCACAGGCGGCCATTTAATTGGAAATTAAGTTAAATTTGGTTTTTCAGTATACTAGTTACATTTCAGGTGCTCAATAGCCCCAGGTGACTAGTGCAGATACAGAACAATGTTATTCTCACAGAAAATTCTACTGGGTGGCAATAGTAGATGAACTCTAAATGTCTTTCAATCTTGACATGGGGAGGGGGAATGGACTGTTTCCAGTGGAACATCCCTCCTCAGTGGCTGTCCCTCCCTACCTGCAGTGTCCTTCCTCACCAAATGGGCAGCCATCCCCTTCCATGCCCCACCCTTCCATGCCCCACCCTTCCATGCCCCTTCCCTTACACACTGCTCTGGGTATCTCTATAGTCACAGCAGGCAGAAGTCAATAGTCATAACTTTCATGCTTCCCAAGTTCCACTTTGAGTTTCTGGCAGAAAATCTGGTTGCACTGTTGGCAGGAATCCCTGGCAAAGGTGGGGCTGAACATATAAGTCTGTGTTTGATAACCTCCAGGTGACTGCCTACGCGGTGAAAAGCCTCACTTTGGGGGACATACAGACCTGGGTCTGAAATCCACATCCCTACATACCTATGGAAGGACCTTGAATAAGTGGCTCGAGCCTCTGATCTTCGCCTATAAACTGGAGTTAAAATGGTATTGACCACTTACCTTACATCATCATTGGTGTCCTTGGCACAGTGTCTGATAGCCAAGAACTGGCAGCCGCTGAAGTCACTGTTATAATGATTACATAACTCACATGACACAGAGTTCTCCAGACTGCAGGATCAGGTTTTTAAGACCGATAAGACAATACCCTGAGCCAAACTCAGTAGACCATGATCACCTCCCTCGGTAATTTCTGGGGCACGCCAAAATCTGTCCTGGAGACTTCATGGCACCTCTCTTGGGTCTGAACTACACTTTCAGCACAACATGGGTTAGTTCATTTCATCGTCTCGCAATACATTTCCCTCTTTGTTTTATCCATGCCGAGCGTAACACAGGGCCTTCCCTACGCCCTCCATAACGCAATGATAACAAGATTGTGGTATTTAATAAACTTAAGGAAGGAAATTACAAAGCAGAAAACAGAAGTTTAATATTGAATCATAACTATTACTACTTGTAGTGTCCATCCATAAATTGTGTAATTCCCGAAGGGACTCTCAGCTCTGTATCTATCACCATTTTACATGGGCCAAATGACCTCCTTCAGGTCATACAACCTAAAGTCAGAGCTGTCCCTCACCCCAGAGCTATTGTAGAATAATCCAGCCCCAGTCGAGCCCCCCCCCCCCCGCCCCAAATTGACCTCCATACTTATTCCTAAGTGACTGATTCAGACAAATAATCTCTACTTCCTGATTTGAGGGCAATAAGTAGAAGTCGAGATGGCATGGAAGCTAGTGAAAGTCAAGGCAGGGGAATACATTGCTGATTCCTCAGTTTCCCCAAACCAACATACTGCATCTGAGAGTGGATTGAAGGAAGTTCTCTAATTACATCTGGCTCTCCTCGCAGCTCTTTAATCGCTTGGTTTGCTCTGAGATGCAGAGAAACGAGCAGTTCATGTGAGTTCACGCTGTAGCCTGTGTCAGTGGCCAGCGACTCTTGAGCACTTGGCTTCCAATCAAACCACAGGCTAGCTCTCACCCCTCTTTTGCAGCCTGGGTTCTATCACTGAGGCCTCTATTTATCTTTCATAGACAAGTCAAGTAGGCCTTAGCATGAACAGAGGGCTCGGGAGAGGAAGAAAAGCAGCTACTGAATGCAGACAGTGCGTAAGTGACCCTGGAGGAAAGCCTGAGCTTCCTTAAGGAATGATCCCCTTGGAGTGGCGTGTTACGAACAACAGCTCTCATTTAGTGAGCTCTCACAATGTACCCGGCACTGCGCTTGCACTTCTGAAGGTCTGATCCCATCTCATTCCTAAGTCGGTGGTAAGATTAGGCATGTTATCCTTATTTAGAAAGCTGGAGCTCTGAGGGCAGGTAACGAATGGGGTCAAGATTGCTCATGGGTGATGAGGAGCAGCATGGTCAGAGATGGGGTGACTCCAGGCTGTGTGCTCAAGCTCTACCCTTATATGGGTTCCAGTGACCTTCCAGGTGTGCCGTTCCATTGACCACAGTAGGTAACGACAGCAGGAAGCAGTATCAGCCTCATTTTGCAAAAAGGAACTGTAAACTGAGAGAGTCTATATGACTCAATGTTACCCAGGTCTCCTGAGTTCTAATCGAAATAGTTGCCATTATGTTGAGCAGAAGTGGCTGAGTTAGGATTCTAGCTAGGACTTTTATAACAGAAATTCTTCTTCACTGGGCATTTTGGAAGACCAAAGGGGACTAATCTTTTTTTCATAGCCATCCCTGTGCCAAAGATTCTGTTGAGGTATAACATTAATAATCATAAAGGGGTTTATGTTCCTTATAAGGAATCTAACATCTCAAATGTGCTCTGATTTAAGAAAATGCCCTTTTCCCCTTCCCTAGTAAGTCTTCTTAAGGTCATAGGGGCTACATCACCCTGCAGATTTGATGGCTTTCCTTTGTCATTTGTATTGCCCCTAACTCATTACTTATATAACCGCTGTTAATTTCAAAGCATGCCACAACCCTTCCCCCTCAAAAAAGAAGGTGCATGATTATTCAAAATAGGAAAAATTAGTGATGGATAAATCTTAGCCTTTCCAGGAGGAGACAAGCACCCTGACTAAAGTACTATTAGAAATCTCTTTTCCTCAGAAGTTGTCATGGTGATAAGAATGGCCGATGGTGGAGCAAGGCCTAGTGAAGTTACCGTCACACTTTGCTTTACAAAATCTCTATGAAAAGCTCTTTCCATCAAGCTCAATTGGGGACTTTGCTTAGTTGCTTGTTGTGCAGGCTGTTTGTGATAATAGATTCGCTTTGGTCATTGTCCTTTTATGTTATCACTAGAGGCCCATTGCAGGAAGATTCCTGCAAAAATAGGGCTTCCTCAGCCTATTCCTGTAAGAATAGGGCTTCCTGAGCTGGAGCAAAGCAGAGAAGGGAGCGAAGCCCGCTAAGAAGGGAGCAAAGCCCGCTAACGCAGGCTTCACTCCCTTCTCTGCTGCCTTGCTTCCTCCCATCTCTGCTGCCTCAGCTCCCTCCCTTCTCTGCTGCTTTGCTCCCTTCTGCAGCACTTGGCTTTCTTCTAGGCTGTCCGTGCCTGTGTATACAAATTAACCACCATCTTGGCTGAGTTAATTTGCATATAGTTGCTCTGATTGGCTGGGGGTGTGGCTTGGCTGGTGGGCGTGACTTAGGTGTCTCTGAGTGATGGTCAATTTGCATATTACTCTTTTATTAGATTAGATATGACTCTCAAGGGGACTCAAATATTAAAAGAGGAACAATGGTTATTTGTAATTGTCTCTACATCTGGCTTGGAACATGAGATAATAAGCTCATTTCATGGTGTCTCTCTTACAGAAATAAAGCATCTATGTCTATATAAAATTGTAAATATCTAATATATAAATCACACACACACACACACACACACACACACAAAAGGCACCTGGCAGACTAGGGCCATCATAGGACATCCACTGAGGGGTCCCAGACTGTGAGAGGGCACAGGCTGGGCTAAGGGACTCCCTCCACTCCGAGTGCACAAATTTTTGTGCACCGGGCCCCTAGGCTAATATATAAATAGATATAGATGGCTGTAGATATTTATTGTAACATTGTTATAGTGGAAAATAAAAGCAGAAACAAAGTCCAGCATTAAAGAGCAGGTTGATTACATGATGACACACATTTATATCACGGAATACTATATAGGTATAATCAGAAATAAAGTAAATTAGGTCTCTATGTATTGTCCTGGAGGGATGTTCATGATATAATCGTCAAATGAAAAAAACAAGCCTCAGAGTAGGAAGGATGCTTGGGAGGAAGAGAATATTATTAACTTCTGTTTAACTTGTATGATAAGTATAGTTATGAACCTCGTACTGACCTTTCAGTCAACTACAGATTGCATCCATGGTGGCGGTCCCATAAGATTATAATGGAGCTGAAAACCCCATCGCCTAGCAACTTCGCAGCTATCATAACATTTTAGCGCTACTTGCTACTCACGTGTCTGTGGTGTTGCTTGTGTAAACAAACCTATTACGCTACAACACTTGAAAATAGAATCAATTACTATGTTACTGGTTTATTTTTAACTTAACTATATGTTTTATTGTTATTTTAAAGTGTACTCTTTGTACTTATCAAAAATAAAATGTTTGTTGTAAAATCGTGTGTGTATTACACTGGCAGCAGACTCAGACATCTCGTGTTTACCATGTCTTCTGATTGCATCATTTCTCTTGTGCTTGCTTTGATCTGGTGTTCTTTCTAACCTTAGTATAGCCTAAGTGCACAGTGTTTATAAAGTCAACAATAGTGCACAGCAACCTTCTAGGCCATCACCTTCATTCGCCCCTCACGCAGGGACTCACACAGAGCAACCTCCAGTCCTGCAAGCTCCACTCATGGTAAGTGCCCTGTACAGATGCACCATTTATTCTGTATTCTGACTGTACGTTTTCTATGATTAGCTATACTTCAATACACACATCCTTACCATTGTGTTACAGTTGCTTACAGTATTCAGTACAGTGACATGCTTGTCACTCATTTGTAACCTCAGAGCAATAAACTACAATAGGATACACCGTATAGCATAGTGTGTAGTAGTGGGTTGGACTATCTAGGTTTGTGTAAGTGCACTTTATAATATTGCATGAGGACAAAATCGCCTAACGATGCATTTCTCAGAATGCATCCACATTGTTAAGCACTGCATAACTATACAAATGATACTTATACTTTAAAAAAAATCTAATAAATTAAAGTCAATAATAAAGGGAGGTGGGGGAGGGGAGGTGATTTAAAGCAAGCATTGTGCCTGAATGCTGTTGCTCCTGGCCAGTGATGTGGGAAGCCAGCACAAGTGCTGCTGAGATTCTTCTGATCTTTAGAACCTACTTCTTATGGCCCAAAACAATAACAAATCCGAGAAAAGGGAGAGGTGGGCTGTTATCTGCTGACATTCTCTTTCATAATAGCATTTTCAATGAGACCAGGAGAATGGTTACTGCCTAACAAGGACCAAGTAGACAAATCTATTATTTTCCTTCCCTCTTAGAAAGCATTATATAACTGTGGGAGTGTTTCCCAAACTCAGTATTCCTGGAAGAAGAGTACTGTTTAAGCATTTTGAGTGGGAGAAGAAATGCTGGTGGATTAAATTGGGCCCCTGGAAGTATCTGAACAAATCTGTTCTTCCCTCCTCCCCCTCGCCTCTCTCCCTCCCTGCTTTCCTTCCTTGCCTCTTTCCTCCTTTCTCCCTCCTTCTCTCTCTTTCTTAGTCTCTTTCCTCCTTTATTTCTTAAATTTTTATTTACTTAATATTTTAAATTATTTTATTCAATTATTTGGATTGCAGGTAAAGAAGTGACCAATTTAGTCTTTAAATTATATTCTTCATTGATTTATAGTAAGATATATATCACAATGGAAATCACAGAATATTCTGTATCACCTCACATTTAAAACCAAAAGTCCATTTGGATGTCTACCATGTTAGAACTTAGGGATTTTTCTTAGTTTATGCTGCACTCAGCTTGCATCTTAGTTTTATCTCACAATTTGGGGGATCACATATATTTCAGCAAATAAGTTTCTTCTTTTGAGCAATTTATTATAGAGACTTTTCCTAAAAGCTGTTAATGACTCTTTAAGAGAAAAGAATCATGCATATCCACAAGTCCAGTTAGCGCACAGTGGGGAGTTAGCAAGGAATTAGTTGATGTTAAATAATAGAATTCTCAGAAGACAGTATCCTATGTCCTAAATGTTTTGGGAGCTTTTCCCAGTTGTGAGAGCTTTTTGTATCTTCTTTCCTCTCTCTTGAAGAGTTAGAATGTGACTGGTAATTATCTTTCATTTTTATCTCTAAGTTGGATACCGCGGTAGTTTTCTAACTTTTGAAATCTTTACATCTAAAGTCAGGGTCTTCCCATGTAGTCTTTTCTTAGAAAGTTCAGCCTTTTCCCCTTTGAAATGGGTACATTTATGTAAAATAAACATTTTCATGATTATTGAGTCCTTGAAACCAGGCACCACCTTTATGGACTAAATAATATCCTCAAATGCCAAGACCATCAGCAGTACAAACTAGGATGCTTCTCATGTTCATGGGCAGGTGTTCTATAGCCCGGGCTACTAAGTACTGACAACACAAAGACAAACTTTCTGGAGGAGCCGTCTGTGGGCAAAGTCCTTGACTGGGAACCAACGTCACATTGCCTGCTTGCTTCTCCCTCTCATGCTTGGGAACCCTGTTACTATGGTGATGGGGAAGAGAACGCTCAATTGGGAGACCACTGGAAAAATATTGCCGTTGGCTATACAAGGTATTTTAAATTGACTCGTTATTTTTGCCATCATTTTACAATCATTATAAGAAAAGTTACAAAGATAGTTTAAGAGAGTTCCAATGTACCCCTCCCTCACTTATTTCCCCCTAATGTATATTAGCATGGTACACTGTCAAAACTGAGAGACTGACATTGGCATGTTGTTATTAACTAAGCTTCAGACCTTATTGGCTTCCAAGTTTTCTTGTTAATGTCCTCCTTCTGTTCCAGGATCCAATTTAAGGATCTATAATGCCATCGATTATTATGCCTGCCATCTCTCCAGCATGCCCCCCAAGCTTTCTGCATCCTCTGACAATTCCTCAGCCTTTATTTTAGAAAGGGTTTTAATCTGCCCAGAATTTTATGAAAGTTTACTCCTTTGAGTGAGGTTGAGTCATTGCACTATTGCTTCTTTTGTGTTTGCTGTGGCTCCTATGCAGATAAAATAGTCCTCAGGACTCTTGTGAAGGGACAAATGATGTGTCTGGTTTGTTGGCTTCATGTGACTCCTTTGAGTGTAGGCAGTCATGACTACCAAGAAGGGCATGTTTCTGGCTGTTAACATTTTTCTTCTGTTAGACACACTATCTTATTCTGACTTAACTAATTGTACAAATAATTTAAACCTTCAATTCCAAAGTATCCACATAGTTTTATACCACCATAACAGATTGTGTGAAATGGGTTTTCCCCCTCTCCACCTTCAGTACTCTACAAATAGACAGTAGTTTCCGCTAACGAGGCTCTTTAAACAATCTGTTGATACCACCCCATAAGCTCCATGCCCCAATCTGTTGTTTGAGCTCCAACTATTTAAGTGTTGAAGTTGTTGCCGAAGCAGAATGTCCACAGTCAATCTTGCTGCTTGATTTTTGTCACCACCTCTCCATAACATCTGTTTTGAATTCTAAATTAAACACTTATTTTGGACGTGTTCTGTGTTATCCTCTTTACATTAAGCTAAGAGTACACACTTGAGAAGCAAAGAGGCTGAACTCAGCTTCTAGGTCTGCCGCCCACACCAAGACCTCAAGCAATTACTTGCCTTCTCTGAGTCCCCAGTTCCTCATCTGTAAAGTGGGGGAACAGGTGGTCTTCTGGATTTGATTTTCAAAGGCTTTAATATTTTCTGAGTTGTTCTCTTTGTATCTGTTTGCTAATACCCTACGGTTAGCCAGGAATGAAACAATCTAAACATAGAGATAGTTGCTTCTGTTCTCTTTCTCCTTCATCACAGTCAAACACCTGGAGAATAAAAGGATGGGGTGAAGGTAAAAGGGATGCATGACCATCAGCCAAGTGTTTGCCAATGATGGTTTCATATGGACCCTAGAAAGGGGCTGGGGCCCTGGTGGGCTGACAGGGGGAACATTTTGCAGCTAATTGGGTGGTGGGTGGAATGGTCAGCAATCTGCTATGTCTATGGAAACGTGTTTCAAGTTTGTATCTATTGCCATTGGGTTCATGTTGGAATTCTCTTCTGAGAGTGGGGTTCCCTTCATGTCCTCATGTCCCTGCATTAATTCTGGCCGCGTTCTGTGGACTCTGCCTTCACACATAATCCCTGAAATTTTACCCTGGATCCGTCACAGATCTGATTCATACTTCACATGTTAACTAACACACTTTGCCACTGTTTCTGGTGCTTTACAGAGGTAAACTTAAGCTATATCTCCAGTTTAAAAAATATATTCACATTTTTAACTATTGTTTTTCCGTTTAACAATCTGGAACAATAGTTTGTGAAGAAGACTTTCACAGCTCTCCTGACTACAAATTTTGTGGACAGTAACTAAGAGAGGACTCTTTGGGTTCCCCCACCCCCAATTTGTCATCTGATGCTCCTACTTAAAAGCATTAGTTTGCCTGTTAGATTCAACACATATTTAATGATACTTATTCTGTGGCAAGCACAGTGCTGGGCAGTGCTGCTGAGTAGATAAAGAAAGACCTTTGTAAAGCACTTAGCACAGTACCTGATACATGTTCAATGCTAAAAATGATTGCATTCCTTCCCTTCTCCTTGGTCAACAGTCAAATATTGATCCATTGATCAGAGTGATTTACAGTTTCTCATGCAGTGGCTATCCATGTCTATACAACAATTGAAAGAAGGAACACTGAAATATTCATGTTATTTCTCTTTCCAACTCTCTGCTATTTAAAGAAATAGATGGGGTCAATAAAGTGAGGGGTTAAGAGGGAGGAGGTAGTGTCAAGCAACTTCTTTTGAATCCCATCCATTCTTGGCATGTGTTTACCTTAGTCAAATTACTCAACATTTTGCACAGCAGGCATCGTTCAGTGGCTGAGTGTTGACCTATGAACCAGGAGGTCATGGTTCGATTCCCTGTCAGGGTAACATGTCTGGGTTGTGGGCTCAATCCCCAGTGTAGGCGTGTAGGAGGCAGCAGGTCAATGAGTCTCTCTCATCATTGCTGTTTCTATCTCTCTTTCTCTCCCTCTCCCTTCCTCTCTGAAATCAATAAAAAAATATATATATATATTTTTAAAAATTACTCAACATTCTGAGCTTCAGTTTTCTCATCTATGAAATTGGGATTTTCTTCTTTTTTTTAATAAATCTTTATTGTTCAGATTATTACAGATGTTCCTTTTTGGTAAACCCCCATAGCTCCCCTTCACCTGGCTCCCCCCTCCACCCCGTGCCCTTACCCTCACCACTGTCTTCATCTATAGATGTAAGATTTTTGTCCAGTCTCTTCCCATACCCCTCACACCCCCTTCCCCCTGAGAATTGTCAGTCCATTCCCTTTCTATGCCCTTACTTCTATTCAATTCACCAGTTTAGTCTGTTCATCAGATATTTCTATTGACTTAATTGTTATATTCACTGGTTGATAGGTATTTGTTGTCGTCCCTTTGTTGTTCATAATTTTTATCTTTACCTGTTTCTTCTTTTTCTTCTTCTTAAAGAATGCCCTTCAACATTTCAAATAATCCTGGTTTGGTGGTGATGAACTCCCTTAGCTTTTTCTTGTCTGTGAAGCTCTTTATCTGACCATCAATTCTACATGATAGCTTTGCTGGGTAAAGTAATCTTGGTTGTAGGTTCTTGCTATTCATTACTTTGAATGTTTCTTGCCACTCCCTTCTGGCCTGCATGGCTTCTGTTGAGAAATCAGCTGACAGTCATATGGGTACTTCCTTGTAGGTAATTAACTGTTTTTCTCTTGCTACTTTTAAGACTCTCTCTTTGTCTTTTGCCCTTGGCATTTTAATTATGATGTGTCTTGGTGTGGTCCTCCTTGGATTCCTTTCGTTTGGGATTCTCTATGTTTCCTGGACTTGTAAGTCTATTTCTTTCACCAGGTATGGGAAGTTTTCTGTCATTATTTCTTCAAATAGGTTTTCAATATCTTGCTCTCTCTCTTCTTCTAGCACCCGTATAATTCTGATGTTGGTATGCTTGAAGTTGTCCCAGAGGCTCCTTATACTATCTGCATATTTTTGGATTCTTTTTTCTTTTGCTTTTCTGGTTGCCTGTTTTTTGCTTCCTGGTATTTCATATCTTTGACTTGATTCTTGTGATCCTCTAGTCTGCTGTTGGATCTCTGCATATTATTCTTTATTTCAGTCAGTGTTTGCTTAATTTCTGACTGGTCCTTTTCCTTTTTTTTTTTTTTTTTTTTTTTTTTTTTTTTTTTTTTTTTTTTTTTTTTTTTTTTTTTTTTTTTTTTGGTATTCTCATTAAGTTCCTTGAAGGTCTCACTCAGTTCCTTGGAGGTTCGTGGAAGATTCTTGAGTAGCTTTATAATTGTGGTTTTGAACTCTATATCCAGTCGTTTGCTTTCCTCTGTTTCTGTCATTTGTGATCTGTTTCTTTGTCTCCACATTTTGGCTGCTTCCCTGCATTGATAGAGTGGTGTTTTCTGTCCCAGCTGCAGTCTGTTAATTTGGCTGCAGGCAGGCAGGCACACAGCTTGGGGTAGGGTCTCAGAGTCACTGGGGCACAGCAACCATGATGGCTGCCCCTCAGCCAGTTCTGCACGGCACTATTCCATGCCCTGGTGTCGGCGCGCCCTTGAGTCCCCAAGTCTCAGAGCTCCGCATCTGTGGTCGATGTGAACAGCTCTGCCAGAACACCACTGTCATCTTCTGCCCCGTTGCCAGACCGCCCATAAAGCATTCAGTGCAACCCCGGAGTTTGCAAACCCTTCCAAGCCTCCTCCACCCTTTCGCACCGCTGCCGCCGCCGCCACCCTTTCATGCATGTCTGTACCTCTCTGTTTTGGCACCGAGAACTTCTACTCAGTCTCAATGCACTCCTTCTCTTCCCTTCTAGTTGTAAAGCTTCACTCCCTTGGTTCTGGAGTATAGCTGTTTAGGCTTATTGTTGTATTTTTTAATGTTTGTGGGAGGCTGCGCATTCAGGTATATACCTTATGCAGCCATCTTGGTTCTCGAAACTGGGATTTTCAACAATAACTATTTCATAGAGAAGTAAAAATTAAATAATCTGATATAGAACCTTTGTCATAGTGACTGACATACAAAAAAGTACTCAATAAATGGTAGATGTTATTATCATTAGTATAAATACTATTTTCTGGGAAATGATTACTAATTATTTCATAAGGTCTTAATAGATTAAGCTACTCTAAGAGAATTGGACAATATTTAGCTTTCCACAAGAGGTAGTTTTCTGAGTCTAAATGTTCTATTTTCAAAGAAGCTGCATAAATCTATTTTTTCAGCCATATCCCATTGGAGGACCTGAATATGCTGGATGATGCTATTTGCTCCAGGGACCACCATTGTAACTGTTTAAATAACTTGTCATCCAAAGACAGTGAAAGGGTAACATGATTTGTGAGGAAAATTTGTCTTTCTCATCAAACAGTGCATTTCTGAAACATTTCAATTTTGTCATAGAAATCACAATGGTTAGTTACTCCCATTGAAATGGAAATATTACCTAGAATTATAGTTGTTATTGTCTAATCTGAATACTTGATGAATGAGTGGAGAAGCTAAGAGAGAAAAAGAAATGATAGGTGGTGTTAGGAATAAATTCATAAAAGACTAAACTTCAAAGATTAATTTGGTGGCTATTTGTGGTTTAGATTAAAAGGAGAAAAATCCCTAGAGGAAGATTGTTAAGGTAATTATTTTTAATCTAATCTGATTTTCTTTTCTTGAGAGAGCCATGAGACCGGTAAATTGGGGATTTTAGGCAATTAATTAATATCCTGCCTTAATCCTTAAAGAACTCAGAATGGCTTCAGACCTGCAATATTATTCTCATTAGAAACTTTGGGTTTGATTATAATCTAAAGCCTTCCTTCCTTCCTTCATGTATCCTCCCCACATCTATTTTTTTAAATAATTCTTTATTATTGAAAGTCTTACATATGTCTCTTTTCTTCCCCCCATTGATCACCTCCAGCCCACCCCCACCCCCAGGACCTCACTGCCCCATTGTCTGTGTCCAAGGGCCATACATCTATGTAAACAAGGGCCTTAGTTGATTATCTTCCACCCACCCACTCACCCTTCCCTGCCTTCATGTGTATTTATTGGTCATCTTCTATGTGCCAGGCATTGTGTTGCATGTATATTGGATGGTAATTTGATCATGGCCCTTGGCTGTTGAACATACCATCCATTTCTAGCTGTTGAGAAACTCTGTGTACCATTTTGTCCTTTCATGTTTGTCCAAACATGTTTCACACTGTAAAGTTTTTAACAAACTTCTTTGGTTTAGAACACAGGTACACTTCTAATTATCTAAGGATGGCAATCTTATGGAGAGAAACAGATTATTCCTGGGAGACACTGCTCATGGTGGAAGCTCCATGGGAGACCCAGGTCTTAGGAGGCAATCAATCACCATGATGAATATTGCCAAATAGCTAAGTGTAGCCTTTATAGTGTAACTCACCAGAGTGGTTAAAATTACAAGGCCAATGAATGGCTTGGTGAATTTGACTTACCTTATTCAGCCAAAGGTTTTAGAGAAAAGGTAGAAAATGAATAAATTATTAGCACTAGGGAATATTGTTAGTTGTGGCAGCTATAGCTGTAGCTGACATTTACTGAAGGCTCTGTGCCAGGCACCATGCTGAGTGTTTTATGTTCATTAACTTATTAAATTCCCAAATATATCCTGCTTCCCATTATGGTCTTCTTTCTTGGTGATCTTCTAGGTGTAGCATATCTGAACTGTATCAAATGAGTGTGCCAAAAATTTGTCATAAAACTTAAAAAAAAGAAAGAGAGCAGTGAATAAGACAATAGTATAGTTAGATGGAGTAGATTATGCACATGCTTCCAGAAGTTTTATTTAATTGCATTAGTGCCAACTTGAGGTCCATGTATAGATACATGTCTTCAATATGATTCTGTCAACACTTTTGTTAATGACTTATTACTGCACAAATCCATAGGTGACAAAAAACTGAGAGGAATTAACAGCCTAATAGGTGCTGACTACCTAAAAAGATAAAAATTGAACACATTCAATAAAATAAATGTTGAATGGGGGTGATGTGACAACCATTCATGTGATAAATATACATAACAGGGACACATGCATGGTTCAGTACACAGCAGCAGGCTGTGATCACCATGGAGACAGGGCTGATTTTCATTCAGCCCCTGGCACAGTGCTTGGTCCATTACTGAGGTTCAATAAACGTATCTACAGGGAAGAAGGGAGAAATCTGGAAGACATGGGGGAGGGGGAAGGGATGATGAGATGGGGGAGACAGTATATAGAACCAAAGAGAAAGTGAGGAAGGTCTACATTTAATGTTAAAGCCAATGAAGTGGTGTGGACACTGTCCATGCTCCAGCCAGGTTTCCTAGAATTCCCCTTTGCCTGTGCCCCATCCCCTGTCTTGCTGTGTGAGCCACACCTACAGCTCTTTGGCCTGGAGCTACCAAACTTGCTTCAAGTAGAGAAGTGGAAGTGGCTGGGGGGTTATTTCACCCCAGAGCACCCTTAAGACTAGGACCAACCAGGATGGTGTAGGGTGTGAAAGCACAGCTCTCCTGCTTCCAGTGGGAACAAGCTCCCAGAGGTCATTTAGAGTTTAGTCCTCTCCGGCAGGACCAGCCTGAGGCTGATTCTTCCTGAGGTGGCCCCTGTGATTGGCTTTTACTCCATCTGCTCTCCTGTGTCCCCTCCTCCTTCATTGGTTCTCCTAGGAGCACTGGATAAATCACTTGCCAATGAATCCTAGTCATGGGGTCTCCTTCTGGTGAGTCTGATGTAAGACAGTAAGTGAATCCCTAGAGGTCAAAGACTGAGAAGTTTTCATGATCTCATGCCCAGAAAGAGATAGAGTGCCAGGCATATGGTAGGCACCTCAGAAAATCTTGAAGGAAGGAAAGCAGAGACGAAGGGAGGGAAAAAGTGAGGGAGGGGGGGAGAGGGAGGGAATAAGAAAGTAAAACCTGAATGACTGAAGGAAAATCCTAACTAATAAAAGCATAATATTAAAATTAACCATTTCTTTGGGATGGGCTAAGCCATGCCCACCAGCCAATCAGAGTGACTGTATGTAAATTAGCCTAGCCAAGATGGCGGAGGCCACAGCCCCGGTGTGTGACTTCTCCGGGGCTGCGGCCTTTGCCATCTTGGGAGCCTCAGGCCGGGAAGGCATCCGGCGCCCTGAGCCAGCCCATGCCTTCCCAGGCGGAAGCTTCGCGGGGCGGGACCAGCCGGCCGGACCCCCAAGCCCTCCTGGGCCTAGAGGCCATGGGGTGGCCGCCTGCCACCCAATTGCTTCCCAGGCAGATGGCCCAGAGGGTCAGTGGGAGCTGTGGCCAGCCTGAAAACTGCCCTCAGCCCCTCACCCAGGCTTGCCACACCCCCTGGGGTGAGGGTTCCCACTGGGGAGCTTGGCCAGCCTGCAAACAGACATTGGCCCCCTCACCCAGGCTGGCCAGGCACACCAGCAGGTGGACATCCTCAGAGGGGTCCCAGACTGTGAGAGGGCACAGGCCGGGCTGAGGAACACCCCCGCCCCCAGTGCACAAATTTTTGTTCACCAGGCCCCTAGTTCTGTATATAAATGTAAATAGGATGTATACAATTTCCATAAATAAATAGAGACATTAGAAAGGTTTTTGAAGAACATCATTTAGGCACGTGAAAACTTCTAAGGATAAGAAGAAAGAATAGAGAAAGGTTGAAGAACTCATGTGGGTATCTCAGGAAGGGATAATGGATCCTATCTGACAACTATTTACTGAGCACTTACTATATCTGGTCCTATGACAGGTGCTTGGGATACATCAGTGAACTAAATAAAGATCTCTACACTCACTGGGCTTACATTTTGTGGGCGAAACAGACAATAAACCTGAAAGTAAGTAAATGATATAGTATGTAAGAACGTTATAAGAGTTTGAAAAAAAGAAAAAAAAATTGAGGTAGCTGAGAACAGAGTGGGAGGAGGCAGTTTTAGTATTAAACAGGTTAAAATAACCTGAGGAAAGTGAAGACTGGAGCTGAGAGACTGAGTCAAACAGATCTTTGGGGGACAGATGTTGCAAACTGAGGAAAATGGCAGATGTTGCAGCTAGAAAAATGGCAGAGATGGACCTGGCATCTTCAAATAACAAGGAGGCCAGTGTGGCTGGAATGGCATGAGGAGGGGAGAAAGAGGAGGGGAGAGAGGGAAGTGGGGGCCAGGGCATTCGGGGCACTGCAGGCCACTGTAAGAAGTCTGGATTATGGGCACAGAGTCACCCCAATCTTGATCACAGGAGCTTTGGAGTGAGGCAGACCTGGTCTAACTCTCAGATTTGTTCTACTTGTTACTTTGGGCAGTTACCCACCTCCTTTGAGCCATTGTTTCCTCACCATTGAAATGGGTGCGGTGATAGCACCTATTTCATGAGGTTGTCCCAGGAATACTTTGGAACACTTAGCAAGTATGAGAGCTCAACACAATTTTGCAGAAAGTAACACGCATCTGACAATGCAGACCTCTGCTCACTCTGAAAGTTATTCTGTGGGAATGTGGCGCTTGAACTCTCAATAGCTGCTCTCTATAAAGGAGAATGGAGCGAAGCGGTCAGGGGAGGGGAGCCCTCTGTCTGTCTATGTCCATCTAAGTAAGAGAAGGTTATGGGACAACACAGAGGAGACCACCAACCCGGCCACCACAGGGATGGAGCAGGAGGAGTGGGCCTTGGCCTTCATTAAAGACAGGCAGGTAGCCGGCACCTATGCCAAGCTTTCTGTCTCCCCCGTCTGGCTGTCCGTAGGCTGCTTCCTCTCATCCTGTGTCCCACAGCCTCGCTTCAGGGAGACTTCCCGGCTCAGCGAACCGCAGACCCTGGTTTTTGAAAGTTCCGCTCTCCTCTCCCCGTCTGCAGGGTCTGTAGGAGAATGGTCTATCGAACCACATTGTGGGGAGTCTTTCAAATGAATGATGACTGCACATGCAGCTCCCGGGAAAGGGAAAATGAACCTTCTTGGTGGAGGATGTCAAGACCTAGAGAACAAACTCTGGACTTTGGAGTTTACGTCTCAGCTCCACCAGCGACTAGCTAGGTGGCAGCTGATGCCAACAACGCTTTGCTGGAAAATGATCAACTTTTCAGATTCATAATAATAATCAAAGCTAACATTTAAAATATATATATATTTTTATTGATTTCAGAGAGGAAGGGAGAGGGGGAGAGAGAGAGAGAGAAACATCAATGAGGAGAGAGAATCATTGATCAGCTGCCTCCTGCATGCCACCTACTGGGGTTTGAGCCCACAACCCTGGCATGTGCCCTTGGCCAGAATTGAACCTGGGACCTTCAGTCCATGGGCCAACACTCTAGCCACTGAGCCACGCCAGCTAGGGCTCACAGCTAACATTTATACAGCAATTGTTATGTCCCAAGCACTGTCCTAAACAAATGCTTTATATTCGCTCATTTTTCTGATGTTCAAACAAAGGCATGGACATATGCTGTGAGTATCTCCATTACAGGAACCGGGGGACAGAGCGGTTCGGCAGCTTGCAGAGCTCAGGCAGCTGGCAGGCAATGCAGGGGCTGTTGGAATCCAGGGGACTTGGTGGCAAGGTTCTGCTGTTGCTCCCAAGGTTTTACCCTGTTTATCTTTCATCTTATCTGTATTCTCATTGGAAACTGTTGTGGGGTTTTGTCTGACCTCTGGTTTATTGTCTTTCAGCTCTAGATTCTATGTAATGCTACCTAAAGCTAACCTGCTAATGAAGTAGTTTAATTGGATGACCTAACACTGTGCCATCTTCTGAAGCCAGAGCAGTAAAATGTCACAACCAGCCTCAGAGTTACTTAGTAAACACATGGCGCAGGGGCTGCATCCAAGTTCAGCAGGAGCCCCCTGCAGAATTGCTTTTTGGGCCCCAAATTGCTTGAAATCTTATTCAGAGGACAATCAACTGTCCTTTCAGAACATCGCAGCATTTGATTCATTGGCACCTCACAAGGTGGGACAATCCCAATCTCACTGGCTAGAGCCATGGGCGAGCAATTCTGTAATAATCATTCCCTTGGTTTCCAGATATTTCTGAATACCATGCACTCACACAGGTTTCTTAACAAGTAGCAATTTGTAGTTGGGATATTTAGCTGGGAGAAGGGTTGTTACTGCCAGGAGCTCCAAAGCTGGCCATTATCGCCACGCACTGAATGGCGATGGTTTTTATTATCGGATTTCCCTGAGAGAGGCAGAGTTTGGGTGTGGAAAGGACATGAGACTGGAAGCAGGAATCTCAGGTTTAGTTCTAGCTTTGCTTTTGCACAGATCCGTTCCATCCGGTGGATCTCAGTTTTATCTTCCATAAAATAAGGAGTTTGACAAGGCACAGACCTTACAAACTGGCATTCTCTCAGCATACATTTACTGTGCACTTCTGGGAGTCAGTTACACCCCCCCCCCCGACAATGGGGCCAAGCAGGGAATAAAACATATGTCAAGTCTTGCCCTCATGGCACTCATATCCTACAGCAAGATTATATTTCCCCTAAAAGGTCCCAGCAATATTCTGCCCCACGTGCTCTCCCAGAACTCCTCTATCCAAGGTGGAACCTAATTCTCCTAATTCTCTTCCTTCACACCTGAGTGGGCTGTGACTGCTCCAACCAGCAGAGTGTGGCCAAAGTGATGCTGTGTGACTTCCCACCAGGGCACATTGCTTAATGCTCATATTAGCTATCATTTTTATAATCATCATTATTAATTTTTAAAAGCCCAATGGCTAGCACAGAGATGGCACCTGGTAGGAACAATCAATGTTCTCTGCACAAGTATATGCATAAATACATATGTGTATGAATGAACTGTGGAACATATGCTGGGAGTGCTTACACTTAAGGTCGGGTTCAGACTTACACCACTTCCTCGGTAGTTCCATGGAAGGAGCGCTCATTGTCCAAGCAGCACTGGGATTGTGTTATAACTAGAGGCCCGGTGCACAAAAATTTGTGCACTAAGCGGGGGGGGGGGGGCCCGCAGCCCGGCCTGTGCCCTCTCGCAGTCTGGGACCCCTCAGGGGATGTCCACCTGCTGGTGTGCCTGGCCAGTGCGGGTGAGGGGCAGAGGGCCGTTTCAGGCCGCCCACAGCCTCTTCAGGGTTCGGGTCCCTACTGGGGTGCCTGGATGGAAGCAGGTATCTAGGATTTATTTAACTTCTATAATTGAAACTTTGTTGCCTTGGTCCCTAGCTTGAAGCCTGGGTTGCCCCTGGCAACCCAAGGTCCCAACTCTGTAGGTATCTGGAGTTTGTTTATCATCTATAATTGAAACTTTGTAGCCTTGAGTAGAGCTCAGGGCCCACAGGGCCCTGGCTTCCTCTATTGCCCAGGGCAACTCCAGCTCCTTGACTGCCACCATCTTAGTTGAGTTAATTTGCATATTTGCTCCTGATTGGCATGGCTTGTGGGCATAGCGGAGTGATGGTCAATTTACATATTACTCTTTTATAGATTAGATTGTGTGGACACTCACCCTCTTGTCCCACTTAGGATTGCTAGATTTAAGGGTGCATTTGAGGGGAGGGGACTAGACATCTAGTTAAATTTGAATTTCAGTTAAACGATTAATCATCTTTTTAGTATATGTAGGTATTGCATGAGGTATGCTTATCAGACATTCCAATTTTACTGGGCATCATGTACTTTAGCTGGCAACTTGAGCCCCACCAGATTGTAACTTCTTGAAATTAGGTTCAATAGTCCACTCTTAATGAGGGAGATATGTTCCAAGACCCCTGGTGGATGTTTGAAACTATGGATAGTACTGAACCCTATTTGTACTATGGGTTTCCAATGATAAAGTTTAATTCATACATTAGGCACATTAAGAGATTAACAACAAAAACTAATAATAAAATAGAACAATTGTAAGAATGTATGTAATAAAAGTTCTGTAAATGTGGCATTATTAAGTAAAATAGTGCCACTTGAACACAAGCGCTGTGATACCGAACAGTTAATCTGATAACTAAGACAGCTACTAAGAGCATCTGTGTATGGAGGAGACACTGGACAAAGATGATTCACATTCCTGATAAAACAGTGTGAGACTTCATCATGCTACTCAGAATGGCACAATTGAAAACTTACTGAGTTGCCCTGGCTGGGTGGCTCAGTTGGTTGGAGCATCATTCTGATGTGACGGGGTTGTGGGTTCAATCCCAGTTAGGGTGCATTACAAGAACCAGGAGTGCATGGATAGGTGCACCAACAAATCTCTTTTTCTCTGCTTCCCTCCCCCTCTTTCAAAAATCAATTAAAAACACACACATGAATTATTTATTTCTGGATTTTCCAATTTAATATTTTCAGACTGAGGTTGATGGCTGGTAACTGAAACTGTGGAAAATGAAGCTGCAGATAAGGGGGCTGCTGAACTATGACTGACTCGCTTTCTACTGCTTTTCAGGAATAAAAGGGACCTTCAGACCCAATAGTGAATTCTTCTTGGGTGTCCATCACTCTGGAAGTGATGATAATCTTCTCATGTACTGGGCCAGAAAGCATTTTAAACTTGTAACCAAATTGCCCTAAGAGTACAAATATTACCCCTGCAGCAGGAAAGAAGGGCTGTAGGATGAAGAGTAATTAATTCATCTTAAGCACGTACACACACGCACAATTACTCTCACACATTTACAGTAGCTCTGTTTTTTCATGTTTTAAGTTGCTTACCAAGGAATAAAGCTTGATTCTCAAAAATAAATTAAAAAGGCCCTTTTTACCTTGCACATTTGCATAATTGCTTAGCTCTGGAGAAATCCCAGCTGAAGAAGGACCAAGTAGGTTGGTTTGTGTCACAGTTGAGTGACAGCACAGCCTGTAGGTGGTTGGGGGAGAAGATGGAGACGTGGGAAGCCCCAGCCATGAAGCTGCAACTCAGAGTGGGAGGTGGGAGGTAAAGCTGGCGTGGTGTTTCCTAAACCTGTTTCACCCAAAAACTCACCTATGTATTTAACAACTGCCTCCAGCAATTCTCACCATTAAGCAACTAAGAGACACATGGGCATGTGCAGGCTTTACAATCAGAAATGGATCTGCACCACATCAAACTTACAGCTACACTACAGAATAGCCATCATTCAGAACCACCTGAAATCTAGCTGAACAGAGGTCCACAACTAAGGAAATATAAAAGAAGCCACATTAAGACTGGTAGGAGGGGTGGAGATGCAGAATAGGCTGGTCCCACACCCACGTGTGGCTGATAAAAATTGGGAGGGATATCTTGACTGCAGAAGTGAGGGCTCCCAGCCCCACACCAGGCCTCCCAGCCATGGGTTCGAGTGCCAAGAAGAGAAGTCCCCAATTTCTGGCTCTAAAAACCCATGGCTTTTTGTGACTGAGTGAGACAGAGGGTGGTGGAGGTCCTCTTAAAGGGCCCACTCATGGATCTACTCAGACTCATTCCCTCCGAGCTCCAGGACTGGGGCAGCAACTTGAAGAGCACAGGAACGCACAGGGAGGTACTGAATTGCCTGGCATTAGGGCCAGGGCTGGAGCCACAAAAGTGCTGGCAGAGGCTGTTATTCATTTGCTGAGCCCTCTCTGCACAGACCTGGCAAGCAGTGCCAAATCTGAAATTCCATCAACCTGGCTATCACTGTTTGCCCCACCCTGGTGATTCTAAGACCCCACCCCACCCAACTTGCAGGCCCAGCCAAGCTGTTTCCAGTGACTTTTCCATTTGAATGGTTTGTCTTGGCTCATGGTTCAGACTTTCCTGAAATCTCTCAAACAAGCAGCATCTAGACTCGTCATGCCCTGCAACTCGTACAAGTGGCCCTAGCCTAGCACTAGAGGCAGCAAGCCATGATTCAAAGTTTTTCCTCTCTTGAGCACCTCCAAGCCCACCACATGTAGCATCCATTTATAGATCACTTTATTGCTTATACTGCGAGGCCCTAGATAGAATACAGGCAGTGGCTGATCTTGGCCTGTGCCTCCTGGGAGGCCACACCTGGTGGATAGCTTCAGACCACATAGAAGCACCCCTAACCAGCTCCACAAGTGACACATTCAAGGGCAGGCTCAGTAAACACCAGGGCCCCACTGAAGTAAGTCCTGAACCCTGTATAGGTGATTCTCCAATGGTGGTGGCAGCCACTCCTACAGGACATCTAATATATAAGCCAAACCTAGGAGACATAGCATCTCCAACTAATACATAGGAACAAACACAGGGAGGCTGCCAGAATGAGGACACAAAGAAATATGTCCCAAATGAAAGAGCAGAACAAAACTCCAGAAAAAGAATTAAACAAAATAGAGAAAAGCAATCTACTAGTTGCAGACTTCAAACAATAGCTATAAGGATGCTCAATTAACTTAGTAAGAACTTCAATAGCATAAAACCACATACACACACACATACAGTCAGAAATGAAGGTTACATTAACTGAAGTAAAGAATAATTTACAGGGAGTCAACAGTAGAGTCGATAAAGCCAATAATCAAATCCAGATTTGAAATATAAGGATAAAAAAAAACACACAATCAGAACAGTGAAAAGAAAAAAAGAACCTGAAAAATGAGGATAGTGTAAGGAACCTTTGGGACAACTTCAAAGATACCAATCCCATCTAATAAAAGAATAATATGCAAATTAACCATCACTCCGCAACAAAGATGGATGCACCCATAGCAGCTGGGAGAATGCTGGTGGTGTCACCCTGGCAACGTAAGCCTAGCAGGCAAGGGACTCCGCAGGCAGCACCCAGCAGGGCCTGCTGGCCGGTTGCCATGGTGACCCATGAGCAAGCAAGCAGGGCCTCAGGCAGGCAGCACCCAACAGGGCCTGCTGGGTGGTGGCTGTGGCAATGGGGGAGCAGGCAAGCAGGGCGACCAGGAAGCAGGCAATCAGAACCTGTAGGCAGTACCCAGAAGGGCCTGCTGGGTGGTGGAGGTGGCAAGCGGAGTGACCGGGGAGTAGGCAATTGGGATGACAAAGGAGCAGGCAATCAGGCCACAGGCAGCACACAGCAGGGCCTGCTAGGAGGTCACTGCAGCAAACAGGGAGCAGGCAAGTGGGGTGACCGGGGAGCAGGTAATTGGAGCCCACAGGCAGCACACAGCAGGGTCTGCTGGGAGGTCGCCATGGTGACAGGGGAGCAAACAATTGGGGTGACCGGGGAGCAGGAAAGCAGGGCTGCAGGCAGCTCCCAGCAGGGCCTATTGGGCAGTCACAGTGGTGACCCGTAAGCAGACAAGTGGGCTCCAAGCAGCACCCAGCAGGGCCTGCTTGCCTATCCCCGTGGTATGGAGCAGACAGGCCCCATAGAGTGCAGAGAACCATGCAGAGTGGGCCCAAGCGGTCAGTAGCACATCCCCTGAGGGCTCTCAAATTGGAGAGGGTGTAGGTCAGACTGAGGGATCTCCCCACCTGCCCTTCCCCCTCTCCAGCCCCATGCACAAATTTCGTGCACTGTGCCCTCTAGTATTTGTATAATGGAAGGAGAAGGACATATAACCAAGATTTCTTTATCCAACCAAGCTCTCATTTAGAATTGAAGGTCATATAAAGAGCTTCCCAGGCAAGAAAAAGATAAAGGAGTTCATCACCAGCAAACCAGTATTCCATGAAATACTAAAGGGTCTTCTTTAAGAAGAAAACAAGATAAAAATATGAACAATAAAATGGTAATAAATACATATCTGTCAACAATCGAATCTAAACAAAATGAACGAACAAAGACAGAGAACATTTTGATGGTTGCTAGATGGGAGAGTGCTTGGAGGGCAGGAGTGGATGAAAAGGAAAGTACAAATTGGTAGTAGCAGAATAGTCATGGAAATATAAAGTACAGCATAGGGAATACAGTCAATAATATCCTAGTAACTGTGCATGGTGTGAGATGGGTATGAAATTTATCAGGATGATCACTAGTATGTTATATAATGTCAAATCACTACAATGTATGCCTAAAACTAATATAATATATGTTAACTCTAATTGAAAAATAAAAAATAATTTTAGAAAGGAGGAGCTGGGGAGGGAGAAAAGAATCTGTTTCTTGACCCTACAGCTTACTAGCTAGCTGTGTGTTGGTCCTTCATTTCATCATTTGATACTTCAGTTTCCTATAAAATGATTATTAGAATAGATTTTTGCAGAAAAACCACCACTGAAATAAGCCCAAACTCCCACCAGCTTTCTAGGGTTCTGCTTGTTTTAGGATAGTGGTTCTCAGAAAGTGGTACTCCAAGCAACATTATTAGCATCAGCAGGGAACTTGTTAGAGACAGTGGGAAATGCTGTTTTGTTTATTCACAATTAAGTCTACATATTGAGTGCCTACTGTATACAAGCTCTGTGCCTTTACTCTAGATCAGAAGTCTTCAACCAAGAGTGCCTTTGTCCCCTTGGGAACATTTGGCAATGCCTGGAGATATTTTTGGTTGTTACAGGCAGGGGAGAGAGAGGAGGAGTTGAGCTGACATGCAGTAGACAGAGTTTGAGATGCTATTAAATTCCTGACAATGCACAGGACAGTCCCTCACATCAGAGTGTCCAGCCCAAAGCATCACATGTGCAAGGCCCAGAAACCTTGGACAAAGTGAAGAAAAGATACTAAAAAAATATTTAAAAAAAAATTCCTCTGGGGGGCGGGGGGGTTATTGGGAGATGAGGACACATTTGTAATACCTTGACCAGAAAAAAAAGAAAAAGAAAAAAAATTCCTCCAAAGAGAATAACACTGCGCTATTAAAAATAAAACAAAAACAAGACCAGTGACAAAAATCTTACTTGAGCTCAGTGGTTATTTTCTGAAAGACAGACATTCTATGGCTCAGAGATTTGATCTTAATAAAACACACATACACACACACGTGCACGCACATGCACACACACACAATGTCAAGATTTAAGTCTGCATTTTCTGATTCTATAGCTGATAGACAGGTATGCAACATAGTCGTGAAAATATGTGACTCTGCTTCTGCAGGGCACTGGTTCCTTGAAAACACATGCATACAAATATATTAAAAAATACTCTCAAGTTTGAGAGAAAGACAAAAGTGCCTCTCAGGCATTCTCCCAGTTGATGAATTACAGTTGGTAGAAGTAGAGTAGGAACTACCTGGGCAGGGAAAGACAGGACGAGGGATGGATTTTGCACATAGTCGCACATTTCTTCAACTCAAGGTAGTATGGGCGCAGCCTGAAAGCCACCACCAGCCTGTGTTCAAGAGGCTGGGAGACGACCCCCTTTGCACAGGACGCACCTGCTGAGGCCGAGAGGAAGGCCAGCTCCCTAGCTCCCAGTTTGCATCAGGGGGAGCTGCCAAATGCACAGTGGGTGCCACAGTCTCCTTATGGTGTTCGGTTTCCTTTCAGTTCACTTGACAGCTTGTGTCTTGGCTGTTTGCCCTCCTTTCTCACTGATGGCTCAGTGCACGTGGACTAGGCCACGAAACTCCCCCAGTCAGAACCAGGACCTGGCCATCCCTCCAAAGAGAAAGGAGAGGGATCCGAGCACCAGAAAGAAGAGAACACAGCAGCCACTGAACGAGGACCGTAGAGAGCCCCAGGCACGTGGCCATTTTGGCTTTGGCCATCTGACCTCACTGCTAGTGCTGATATTTCAGTTGTGCCCCTACTACTGCCACAGGGAAAGCTGTCACAGAGTGGCTCAGACATTGAATCCACCATTATTTCTTCTTTTTCTATTTTGTGGATGGTATTCAGGTGTTGGCCCCAAAATAAGGGAAATGAGCATTCCAAGGCAGGAGAGATCCTGCAATATCTGGGAAGCCTTCTTGGAGGAGGGGAATACATCACATCCTATGGTCAGGTGGAAGCAGAATTGGCCTTCCCTGTGCCCTGTTAATAACCAAGGATCCAGGTGGAAGAGGGAGACCTGAGTGTCCTTGTCCAGCTACACCTCCATTGCTTGGCTGAGTCCATTTTCCCAAACGCTTTTTGGAAAGATGATCCTGCTGCAGACTGTCTCCGGGCTAGGTACTTGATTCGGAGCCTGACTGTCATGCTGAGGGCACTGCCCTGTCATTTTTACTGTGGGACACCCTCCATCCTTGGCTTTTTGCTTGTTTGTTTAGGTGTTTGAAAAATACCCAAGTCTCATCAGGTATCAGAAACCAAAGACAAAAAATAACTTCCCTATTTCATTTTCTAAATGGCACATCTCCTAATAACTCCTAATCTATGTAGGGGTCAAGAGTGTAAGCTGTTTGTGTCTCAGTTTCTCCATCTCTAAAATGGGACAATACTTCAATATGGGGCTCTGCTTCATAAAATTATTATTAGCAGTGCACAGGACCATGTGAATAGCCATTTAGGACAGTGCCAACCATATATTAAGGGCTGGCACATATCACCTGTTGTTTTATTAATACATGGAGAGACTTCAGGCCAAACCCAGACCAAGCACCTCTTTTTGGTGCTGCCACACCCTTTCCCACCACTGCCCCTGGTCAGGGGCAGCCTTAGCCATGGCAATTTCTACAGTGTGTGTTCTGGCTCTACTATTCCCTCCTCTCACTTCCCCCCGCTCCCCGCTTCCCACTACCCAGAGTTGTATGGACCAGGGATGAGCACAGCTGGTGATTCATGGTCTTAGCAGCTCTGTAGGAGAGGGCCAGATGAAAACACCCACAAAAAAACAAACAAAACTTCTGCCCAAGTGAAGGTGAGCTCAGGCGTCAAGCTCTGGCCTGGGACTTTGCCTTGGGAAACATGGAGCCGACCACATTGCTAAGAGTCCCAGGTCGAGTTGAAAGGTACGAAGTGGAGCATCTGGGATCCTGAAACAGAAGTAGCTGGGAGCTGTCAGTATGCAGAAGGCACTAGAAAGCAGACGCCAGGAGTAGTGGAACCTACGAGGTACAGTGGGCAAGCCAGCTAGGTGGCAGTAAGAGCAGGACCAAAATCACCAAGATGGGACAGAGAGCAGTCAGACCACCTGGACGGAGCGTTGGCGGGAAGATGTGCCAGGACACTGCCCAGGTCTCCTGGCTTTGGCTTCCCCTCTTGCCTCTCTGGGGCCCACTCTCCTGGGTTGTGAGGTCCCTGACTCCCTGACAATTAACTTGCTTTATTTTCATTTGGCCGAAGTCAGTACCTTGTGAGCGTATTAACTGCAACCGGATGTGCGTTGCAGTTCTGCAGGTGCTGGCTTCTCTGCTTCATTCTGTCCATTTCTTGCTTAACGCCTACATGTTTCAAAAAGGTAGGCTCTGCTGTGATTTGCACAGGTTTTGACAGTCACACGGGATCATAAAGAAATAGGCTTGTACTCTTCAGCGCTGTAGAGGGGGTGGTGATATGTTTGAGAAGCAAACAGCAGTCATCATATTTTATCTGTTCCCTCATTATTCAGAAAGTTCTGTTTTTGAGCAATATTTCTGAGGTTTTTTTTCTTTCTTCCTTTTCTTTTTCCTCTAAATTCTGAGGTAGAGTACAGCATGATGTGGGAGAAAGATCTTGGCTCTAGAATCCAGGAGACCAGAGCTGAAACTCGACTTCTTTAAATCACTTAAGTGCTTTGAGGTTGATATGCCCAGGGACCACAGACAAATTAAATCGGTAAACTTATGCAAATAGCCTTGAAGGTAGTGAGCTTTTAATAAACACTGGATCCCTGCCGCACTTCTTACCGAGTTAGGCACTTGGGTTGCAAGCAAAAGAACGCAATTCCAGCTTAGTTACACACATTGGGAAATGCACTGTACAGATGCAGGGGCAATTCCAGAACTCAAAGGAAAAGATGCAATGGGCTGATGAGGGATTTGAACTACTGAAAAAACATAGAGAACATGAGTAATAATTGTTTGACATAATGTTTATAACACCTAAACAAAATTTATAAAGATTAGAAAGCCATTTACAGAGTTCTATAATAAAGAAAAGGGGCACTTTATTTTAAGAGGGAATTCTAACCGGAAATGAGTTAATTAGCAATGCTTTATTTAGGACTAGGGGCCTGGTGCACAAAAATTTGTGCACTGGGTAGGGGAGGGGGTCCCTCAGCCCAGCCTGTGCCCTCTCGCAGTCTGGGACCCCTCTGGTGATGTCCACCTGCTGATGTGCCTGGCCAGCCTGGGTGAGGGGCCAATGTCTGTTTGCAGGCTGGCCAAGCTCCCCAGTGGAAACCCTCACCCCAGGGGGTGTGGCAAGCCTGGGTGAGGGTCTGAGGACAGTTTTCAGGCTGGCCACAGCACCCACTGACCCTCCGGGCCATCAGCCTGGGAAGCGATAGGGTGGCGCTGGCCATCCCATGGCCTCACAGGAGGGGGCCTCGGTGGGCGGCCGGCTGGTCCCACCCCCCAAGGCTTCTGCCTGGGAAGGCATGGGCTGGCTCAGGGCACCGGATGCCTTCCCAAGACGGAGGCTCCCAAGATGGCGGAGGCCGCAGCCCAGGAGAAGCTGCACACCAGGGCTGTGGCCTCCGCCATCTTGGCTAGGTTAATTTGCATACAGCCATTCTGATTGGCTGGTGGACGTGTCTTAAGCGTCCTGAAGAAATGATTAATTTTAATATTTTGCTTTTAGTTAGGATGATAAGCTACAGATTAAGATGACTTTGGGACTGCTATCATAAGTTAAATAAAGTGCTAAAAATGTCAACTACAAGCATAAGAGTGGAGCAAATAACAGGTACATGTTCCAGGAGTACTGTCTAATTTATCAGATTCTACAGATGTTCTTAAATACTGAAATAATTATATCTCCAAAAAGCCAGAAATGGATGTCTGCAACATTGCTGTTACTGGTGAGGCTACCATTACACCCATGTTTTACCAAATGATGTTTCAATAAATGCTAAAATGTTTTCAGAAATAAGCAACATCTTGGCACATCCTCTGAACTCCTCTGCCCTCTGTCTCCAAGTTTTTCTGCTACTCAGCCCCGCATCATGTGGAAATATATTCCACCCAGTACTTCTAAGATTATGTCCCTTCCATTTTTTGACGCTAACATAGAATAAATAAGAGTCTCTTAATCTCAATTCCAGGTTTCCAGAATAGCTCCCAGATAGTCCTTCTTGAATGAGGTATCTAACCCTAATAATAGTAATCAAAATCACAGGGGTCACATAGACCAAGCATAGCTGCCAATTAGCCAACCTGAATGAGACAGGTCCATGGATCTGCAAGCTATACAATGGTTGAACATGGGTTCTGGAATCAGGCTCCTGGATCTGATTTCCAGCTTCATCATTCATAGACATGTGAAGATGGAAAAGCTACTTAACGTTGTAAATCTCAATTTCCCAAATATGCAATGGAAACTATAAGGCCTATGTCACAGGTTGTTGTGAGGACTAAAAGAGCTGATCTATGTAAATATCTTAGCATTAAAGGAGTGGGGGATGGGAGGAGGCAGACACAAGAAGGTATCTATTACAATAGCATCACAGTACATTTCAGTGATTGACTTTTAATTTCTCAAAAACACGGCATTAAAATGCCAAGACTATTAACTCCCTTAAAATACAGAATCTTTTGTGGAACTTGTCATAGTTAGAGATCCCAAGAGCTAATTTAGAATTTCATTGAAGAAAATAGCAGGATTTTTTTTCTTTATTTTGACTATGTCAATTCTAACATAGAAATTGTAAATTAAATGAGGTTATTAGTTCAGAAAAAAGCTGTAAACTCTGCTCAAAACATTAAATACATCTCAGGTAGAATAGAAATTTGGTATTAATTTCAACCCTAATCCAGTCTATGAAGATAATTTTAAATAGAATTCATATTCATTCATTGCCTTACTGCAAATTTTGGATCTGGATCTGAAAGAAACATTCTTGGTTTAGATGAATCTTGAATTTAAGATTTGACCATGGTCATTTTGTCCTGAATCATGCAAATGCCTTGCTTTATGAAATATAAGATTCCATTCACCTTGAGGCCAGAGTCATCTTATACCACATTAGGCATTTAGTCAGGGGCCTTAATTCTTTCAAGTCAATTCTTTGCAAACTTCAACATTTTTCATCTACTGTTCAGGGAGACATAAGCCTTGGGGAGAACTAGGTCCATAAAAGCTTCCTCTGAAAGATTCATTTTTTTTTAATGGGCACTTGGATATAAAGAGCGTGACTGAAATCTGGTGATGTGTGTTTATGAAATATATGTCTACTCCTGAATGGATGGGTAGATGGCTGGCTGGCTGGCTGGATGAGTGAACAGAGATGATTAGATGGGAGGATGGGTGGGTGACTGGCTGACTGAGTATATGGAGGGGTGGGTGGATGGATAGATGACTGACTGGGTGGATAGATAAGTGGGTGAGTGAAGAGAAGAGAAGATGGGTCGCATAGTAGACATTTATCTTTTTGTTTCTGTTATTGTCCAGAATCCTATCATTAAAATCTAATCATCCAATTGCTTAATCCAATCATTAAAGCTATTTCTCCTCTTAGGAATGTGTCATTGTGTGCATTCTTGGGAAATGGAGAACAAGTGGAGCCAAATTCCCTTTATCTCCATTCTGGCAAGTTCAAGGGCAGGCATTGGACTTCATCTAGGCCAACCAGTTTCTTGTGGCCTGTGGAGGGGGAGTAGGAATGGGAGGAAGGGCTGGGAGGGTAGGGGGGTGGAGAGGGGAGGGAAGGGGAGAGATCTGCTCCCACTGGGAAACCACTCTGATTCCTGAGGCCTGGGCTCTAGAGGTTGCTTGCTTTGCTTTGGGCTTGTTTCCTCAGCCTGGTTCTCCAGCCTTTCTAGTCTCCTCATAGACCTTTTCCTTTTTTTGCTTAAACCAGCAAAATTGTTTCTGTTGCAATCCAGAAGTCTGCCTGGTACAGACACTGAGAAGTAATAGCTCTAGGCACATTCCAAGCTCTTCACAGGCATTAATTTATTTGATATTTAGAATGATACTATAAGTAAGTACTTTCATTATTCCTGTTTTACAGAAGAGTAAACACAGACAGTTTACATAATTTCACAAAACCGCACAGCTACTAAGAGCAGAGCTTGCATCTGAATCCTGTTAGTCTGACTCTAGAGCATACTTAACTCTGCATTTTTAACTGTTTTGTAATTTTGCTTCTGCAAAGATAGAAGGAGGGAGGGAGGGGTGAGGCAGTGTGGCAGAAACAATGAAAATTTCATCAAAACCTTTTCCCTTTTCTCCTGACACACAATTAGCTAATATTTCCCAGCGTCCTTTTCACCTGGATGTAGACATATGAGTGAATGCTGGTCCATAGAGTGTGAAGAGAAGTGATTTGTGTCCTTTCTAAGTCAAAGGGGTTAAGATATGGGTGTGCTTTTCCTTCTTTTCCCACTGCTGGCCAGAATGCAGAGGACCCTGAGGGCCTGGAGAATGGTGGCACTGTAAAAGGAAATGGCTGAGTAGAAGACATTGTGATGCGAATAAGAAATAACCTTGATTTTGTCACACTAATATAATTTTAGGGTTAGTAGGTAAAGCCTCTAATCTACTGTAACATGGGTAAACTTCAATTCCAGTGGACAGAGATCGCTGACATTCTCATGGACTTGTGCTTCTTTACCTGAATGTGAAATCTTAATTCCCTTGAAAATTTTTCCTGGAACCCCCACCTCTCCATTTTCATTTCTATCAGGACTTTCAAAAGTCCTGGTGCTCACAGATTCTCTCCCCTAATGACTCCAGTCTTTCTCACTGCATCCCAAAGCAGATGGGATCTGAAGATTGAATCACTTTTTAAAACCTGCCTTTTGGAACTTGTCCAAAACCTTTGATTATCCCTAACCTGTACTCCTGCCTTTCAAGTACTCTTTTGTTATAAGGCATATCTTACAATTTAGAAGTGAATGTTTTTTCTCTATGCCCACAAATTTGGTGCTAGGCAAGAATAAAATATGATAATTTCATGACATTGAGTTTGTTAAATTATGCACTGATGAGGCTTCATATTTCTCTTTCTAATTAGAGGGTAAGATTTGAGTAATAGCAAGTAAATTGCTGCAACATGTCTAAATGCATTCTTTTATTTTGAATGATACCCTCGTAATAAAAAGGACTAGTTTTAAGACAAATCTCTTATCTCAACAGGTCAAAATATTATATATTTTCAAAAGCGTTCCTAGTTGTAAAACATCTCCTGGGAAATTCAATACCCTGCCTTATAGGGAAAATAATTAGCAGGGGATAAAGATGCTGTCCATCAAAGAATTATTAAACCATGAGAGATTACATAAAGGGGCTTTTTCTTTGCATTTGCTAACTTGTACAAGAAGAATATCATCAAATACATGTAAGACTAAAATGGATAACTGCCAGGGTTCCCCACTGATGCTATACATAGCATCTTTGATCACGTTAATTCAGACATTTGACCTTGAGCTCCATCAAAATGAAAACACTGTGTATAAAACAACCTTTGCATGTTTTTCAATTTAGATCAGAGACTGAGGAGGAAGATTAGATGACCTCTCAAGGCCCCTACAGTTATAATTACTGTACAAATCACCTATTTTGTTTTAAATCTATGAAGGGGACAGAAATGGTCAGCACCATTTATGTTGTTCATTGAAACCAGGTCAATATAAGAATTCTATCAATGAAATTACTAATACATGGTCAATCCCAATATCAAATATGTAAGATTTGAAAGAGATCTTAGGCAGCTATCTAGTGTAATGCCTTTATTTTATAGAGGAGGCTACTGAAGTCCAGAAAAATAAAGTGGTTTGCTCAAGGTAATCTATCAGGTGATTGCTTGATGTAGCTGAGAAGTCTCAGAGTGAAATCCAACTGAGTTCAGTAGCAGCTGGATCTAGGGGCTCACTCATGTCACCAAGAATCTCTCTGTCACTTGGCTCTGCTTTTCTGTGTGTTGCTTCTTCTCAGGTTCACTCTTATCATGCAGTGCTAAGACAATCCCAGCCTTAGGTCCTTCCAGCGCAGTGGCTCCAGCCAGAAGAGAGCTTCTTTATTCTCCTGGTTCCAGTAAAAGTCATTAGTCTAGTGTGGGTGGTCCTAGATTTTTATTTTCTTGATCTGCATCAAGGTGCCCATCGACAAGGCAGGGAGTCAGGTCAGTGTCAGCTAAACTACATGGGACTGTGGTTGGGAGAGGAAGTTCCCAAAGGAGAGTTCTGGCAACATTGCCAGAAGAAGAGAAAATGATGCTGAATTTTCTAGCAACACATGTCTGCTACACGCAGCAATGTTTCATGAATCCTCTTGTTAGGTTAATGAATAACTTCATTGTTTCATTCATGGCATATCATAGAGAAGAAATTTTATTTCATAAATATTTCAACCTATTCTATATAATAAAAGCATAATATGCAAATTGACCATCCCTTCGGGATGCCTAAGCCACACCCACCAGCCAATCAGAGTGACTGTATGCAAATTAACCCAGCCAACATGGAGGCCGGCACTCAGGGAGCTGAGTAAATAGGCAGTCTCTGTTGCAGCAGGAATGAAACTGTTTGTGGGCAGCCTGGGCTTCTCTCCACTCCAGGAAACAACATATTTACAACAAAGTTTCAGTTATAGAAGCCTCAGAGGTGAAACAAAAAGCAGGCCAGTCTGACTTCTAAGGGAAACATTGTTTCATTATAGAATCCAGAGCTGAAGCAGAGAGGAGGTTTCATCAACTGCCTAGGCCCCGGCTTAAAAGAACAGTGTATCAATTATAGAAGATAAACAAACCCCAGAAACCTGCTTCCAGCCAGTCTTATTGGGACATTGGGTCAATGGGAGCTGTGGGCAGCCTGAAAGCCTGAAAACACCCCTCAGCCTGTCACCCATGCTGGCCACACCCCAATGGGGTGAGGGATGCCACTGGGGGGCTTGGCCAGCCTGCAAACAGCCATTAGCCCCTCACCCAGGCTGGCCAGGTACCCCAGTAGGGACCCAACACCTGAAGGGACTGTGGGCAGCCTGAAAACGACCCTCTGCCCATCACCTAGGCTGGCCACACCCAATGGGGTGAGGATCTACACTGGGGGAGATTGGACAGCCTGCAAACAGCCATCAGCCTCTCACCCAGGCTGACCAGGCATGCCAGCAGGTGGACATCCCCAGAGGAGTCCCAGACTGCAAAAGGGCACAGGTTGGGCTGATGGACCTCCCAAGTGCATAAATTTTTGTGCACCGGGCCCTTAGTCTAATCTAATAAAAGAGTAATATGCAAATTAACCCTCACTCCTTTACACTCTAGCCACACCCACCAGCCAATCAGAGTGACTATATGCAAATTAACCCAGCCAAGATGGTGGCCAGCAGCCACAGAGCTAGAGCAAACGGTAGGCCAGCAATGGAGGAAACTGCCTGCTTAGGCTGGTTGTGGCCTCTGCTCAAGGCAACAAAGTTTCAATTATAGAAGATAAATAAACCCCAGAAACCTGCTTCCAGCCAGCCTCACTGGGACCTTGGGTCAATGGGAGCTGTGGCCAGCCTGCAAACAGCCCTCAGCCCCTCACCCAGAATGGCCAGGCACGCCAGCAGGTGGACATCTCCCAAGGGGTCCCAAACTGCAAGAGGGCACAGGCCAGGTTGAGGGACTCCCCAACCCCTGAGTGCACAAATTTTTGTGCACCAGGCCCCTACTAGTATATAATAAAACAAAATTTTAAGTGATCATCAATAGTAATCATTTTCTATGTAAAGAGAAATGCCAACATTTCTCCTTTAAAGAACTCCCACTCCAGTTAATGTACTTTGAATGAATTCTGGAACAAAAATACATTTTAAAAGGACATTATATTTTATTTAGTTTGAGGGTTAAATAAAATAGGGATTGGTTTTTAACAGGTGTTATAGCATGCAAATAGATTTTTAAAAATGGCCTCATGACTTGATTGTTTGGAATGATTGGACTTTTTAACTTATTGTATGCCATAAGCATCTGTAGACACAAGCTGTGGACCTTCTCTACAAAGCATGCACATCTATTTAAAAAAAAAAGTTTTCCCTAAGTGGCAGCCCTGAGCAACTTTAAAATCATTTTTTGTAAGAATTTTCAGCTGAAAACATTCAAGAACACTCAAATTGTGAGTAATACATTTATTTTTATAATACTTATTGCAAATTGATTTTTTAAAAATTAAATTCAAAATATCGTGGTATGTGGAAATGGTTTCCATTTTGGATGTGTGGCAGTTAACTGATTAAGTTTACTTTTAATGTTTTGTTTCCAAATAAAAAGTTAATAAAATATTTCAGGGCTTCTACTTGCAATGTTTCTCTGCATAAAAACCGTCAGATGGTAGTTATTATCTCCAATAAATCAAAAGCCAACTTTAGTATAATCACCACTGATGTGTCTTTACTGAGCAATGGAAGATGGGGCAGTAGACATAATTCTGATCAAATTACTCAGTGTATGAATCTAGAAAGTGCCAATTAGAAGGGAAATTGTAGAGTTACCCTCATTTTCATGTTCATTAATTTCTTGCTTCTTAAATGCTTCCTAACTTTATGTGTCTAGTAAGAGTATAAATTAAGTGGAAAGAAAACAAAAACAAATAAAGCTGTGCACCTGTAAAGCCCCTGTTTAAGCCAAAAATGGTTAGGAGAAGTGGCCACATACCTTGAAAGTGTCCTGATAAAACCTGAAGTCCTCAAGCTATTCTTTTTTTTTTTTTTTAACTTTACCTAATTATATCATGGCCTTTAAAAATCAATGAGTGCAGATACCCCCTAAATCTCCAGACCACGCAAACCCTCAGAACATATCTAGTGGTCGCTGGGAGTTTGCAAAGTGCTGGTCTGCAAACACCCGCCTCCTCCCAATGTTTTCCATGTCACTGTAAAGACTTCAGGGGACAGCCAGTGGAGCACTTGTTAGTACTATTGGTGTCCTCACTTCTCCACTTTGTTATTACAAGGAAAAATCCCTAGTGTTTACCTCCTGTGAATCGCTGTCATAGATGCGTCACATGGGGGCGTCCTGACGGAACATGGCATTGGAAGCCAGACATTAGAAGCCGGGCAGAACTGAGGAACCCTAGCTCTCTCTTTGAATCTTCGTCTAGCTTTTTGCCTGGTTTATCTGGACTTCGTCTCTTCACTATGCAGGAGGCATGAACATCTCATTTGCAATGAGCTACATAGCTCATGATCAGGACTGTGTAGACCAAGCATGTCAAACTCACGGCCCGCCAGCCCACCAGCTGCATGCCTCATTTATTTGGCCCATGTTAACCTTTGAGTTTGACATGCTTGGTGTAGACCTAGACCCCATGCTCACCCTATGCATCTGTCAGCAAGTGATTTAACCTTTCTCACTCTGGTTTCCTTAGGTAAAAATGGGATAATAGTGGTACACATCCATAGGGCTGGTGCAAAAAATATATAATTAGTTGTATATGTACTTGTTCTTGAGTCCTCCTTCCCTGTTCTGTGCCTGGAAGCTGACCAACAGGGACATTGATGGACTCCCTCATCCTCTGATCTTGAGTCAGTGGGAGACATGAGGTCAGGATGATTATTTCTCCAGCTCTGCCCTTCTGAGTGGCCTGTAGGGAAGGTCACAGCTCCTCCCAGCTGACTCTCTCAGACAGTTCTCACTAGGTTCTGGGGACCCATTCCTTCTCCTGGCTACTTCAGACTTACCTTCAGCTTGGTGAATAATGTTTTTATTAATGTCCCCTCAAATGTGAATGCGCTCCCTCTTCCCTGCACGCACACTATGTGCTTCCTAGCATACACACCATGAAAAATGCTTAGGCTGGTACATGGCAAGTATTTGCATGGTTGTTGGGAGGATTAAATAAAGCTATGTGCATAGAATAATTGATGCAAAATGGGAGTCAATTCATGATGATAACAATATATTATTAACAACAAAGAGAATATTATTGAATACTATATTAGCTATTGTTTTAAGTGCTTATTATAGAAAAAGCACTAGGTTAGCACTTTATATTCATGATTTCATTCTGCTCCTCTCATTTCTGAATCTACAAGTAGTTAAACTTTTTCCCAATGTATGAACAAGAAAACAAAAACTCAGAGATTTTCAAGTAACTGGTCCAAAACACACAGCAGGTTTGTTCTGACTCCAAAGCTCATCCTCCTAATCACTTCACTGCCTTTTATTATAAGAATTTCTACTCATGCTTCCTAATGCAGACTTTTGCTTTTAAGTAGCAGGTTATTTTAATAAAAGATTAAAACAAAAAGGCAAAATCAACACGAATGTCGATAATATGACAAATTTGCTCCAAGTGATTGAAGGATCCCAAGAAGAGACCCTGTGATCACGTCTCACACTATCTTGAGCCCTATTACAGAATTTCACCAACTTAAACTCTCTTACCACATATGACTTAGGTACTGCTGTACATGCACCGCTACTTCCATTGGAGATATATGAAAACCAAACCTGAAAGTCACAAACATTAAGGGAAATATTGAAGACTTTTGTTAAAGACTTAGAAGTGAAAAACAATGCTTTAAAAGTTGTGGAAGAAAATATAAAGGCATACCAGTGTTTCCTGTCATAGGAGTTCTTTTTTTTTAAAATTTATCCTTATTGTTCAGATTATTACAGTTGTTCCTCTTTTTTCCCCCATAGCTCCTCTCCTCCCAGTTCCCATCCCACCTTCTGTCCTTGTCCCCCCACTGTCCTCATCCATAGGTGTACGACCATTGTCCATTCTCTTCACACAACCCCAACACCCTTAACCTCTGAAAATTGTCAGTCCACTTCCTTTCTATGCCTCTGATCCTATTCTGTTCACCAGTTTATTCTGTTCATCAGATTTTTTATTTACTTGATTCTTAGATTCACTTGTTGATAGATATATATTTGTTGTTCATAATTTTTACTTGCCTTTTTCTTCTTCCTCTTCTCAAAAGATACCTTTCAGCATTTCATATAATACTGGTTGGGTGGTGGTGAACTATTTTAGCTTTTTCTTGTCTGTGAAGCTCTTTATCCAACCCTCAATCCTGAATGATAGCTTTGCTGGGTGAAGTAATTTTGGCTGTAGGTTCTTGCTATTCATTGTTTTGAATA
>PVJC01001918.1:74652-86027 GCA_004026665.1 Murina feae
CTTCCTGGACTTGGAAGTCTATTTCTTTCACCAGGTGGGGGAAGTTTTCTGTCATTATTTCTTCAAATAGGTTTTCAATATCTTGCTCTTTCTCTTCTTCTGGCACCCCTATAATTCTGATGTTGGTATGCTTGAAGTTGTCCCAGAGACTCCTTACACTATCTTCATACTTTTTGATCCTTTTTCTTTTTTCTTTTTTCTTTTGGCTTTTCCAGCTGGATGGGTTTTGATTCTTTATATTTCATATCTTTGACTTGATTCTTGCGATCCTCTCGTCTGCTGTTGGATCTCTGTATATTATTCTTTATTTCAGTCAGTGTATGCTTAATTTCTAGTTGGTCCTTTATCATATCCTTGAGGGTCTCATTAGATTTATTGAGGGTCTCACTAAATTAATCGGCAGTCTCTAGAAAATTCTTGAAAAACCTAATAACCGTGGTTTTGAACTCTATATCCTGTTGTTTTCTTTCCTCCATTTCTGTCATTTGTGATCTGTTTCTTTGTCTCCGCATTTTGGCTGCTTCCCTTTCTGAGTTAGGTGATCACTGAGAGTAATTAACCTCTAAGCCACTTGGTTATGAGAGTTAGCTGTGTCTACAGTGGGAGAACTTCTGTGCTGGAGACACCCTTATGGAGCAAGAGTTGTTTCAGTGGCGCTTTTGTGCTCACTGTGTCTGCCCCGAGTGTGTTCCTTGTGGATCTGAGTTTTATTTAAGATGGTCCCACTCTGGCCACTGGGTGAGGCTGGCTCTTGTATCTTTAAGGAGGTGTTGATTTAGCCTTTGTCTTAGGCTTTTCAGCCTTTTATATGCAATAGCCTCTGACTCAGCTTGGGAGGGGCGGGACCTTGGGGAGTTTGTAGGGCAGGGCGGAGCAAATAGCTATGGCAGCTTCTCAGCCCTGGGTCTCTGTGTCCCGTGGTAATTGCTGCAAGCAACGATGAGAGAAACCCACTTCAGATTTCCTCCCAGTGCCAGTCAGTCCCCCTTCTCCATGTGTGCACCTGGAACTGGAGTTCAGAACTACCGGGAGCTTGTGGCTCTCTCCGTTTAGGAAAAGAACCATGTCTTCCGGCGCCAGCCCTCTCCCTGAGCCCTGTGCACACACCTCCGTACCTCTGTACTTTGCTTCCACTACTCCTCTGAGTCTGTTTCTTTCTAGTTGTAGGATTTTCACCCAGCCAGCCTTCCTGTGGGTGTGAGTGGTGTCCGTGTTTGCTTTTCGTGGTTATTCTGAAATAGTTGTGCATGGCTGCATTTACAGTGTTTACCTTATGCCACCATCTTGCTTCTCCTCATAGGAGTTCTTTATATGTTTTGAACACTGATTGATTATCAGATCTATGTGTTTATTGTTCTCCAGGCTTCCCCTCTTCAGTTAGACCTCAAACTTTGGAGAACTCTGCCTGATAGTCCAGAAGTACCCCCAAGAGCCCCACTTCCACTAGTCTCTGTCTCCCAGACTCTCATTCCTCCAGCAAGTACTCTTGGCTTTGTTTATGTCCAAATCATCATCACTTCTCATCACTTCTGCTGCTGCCTCTTAAGTCAAAGCAACCATTATATATATATATATATATATATATATATATATATATATATATATGCCACTAACATTGCTTCCTAATTTAACTCACCTCTGCCATCTGCAGAGAAAAGATAGCTGCATACCCAATAAAGTTGGAGTGACATAGGTAAGACACTTAAATGTCAGTCACACCTGGAAACCATGGATTGGCCAGAACAGGTGTGGCCACTGCAAATACTGGGAAATTTGGGAATACATGATCTCCTAAACAAAGAAATTTGCTCTCATGTTGCTCCTTGCTGTGCTTGGCTCTTGGCTTGTGGGGCTCTCTTGTTTTGCTCCTGCTCTGTTTCCTCCGTAGCCATGTGGCCCTGCAGACTCCACACCCAAGGGACTGCAGCTGGAAACAAACTAATTTGGCCTGATGCTGGCCTGGAACCAGCTCCACCCTGCAAAAAAAATGCTGGATACTGGTCTAAGGGAAATGGAACATTGGAAACTCAGGGATGTAATTCCATGGAAATAAAGCTTTCCACTATGATTCATCCTTCTATGGGGGCCTCCAGAAATACTTATTCCAGAAGTACCCCAAGAACCCCACTTCCACTAGCAACTGGGGGAGATGAGGCCCTTTTCTACCCTGGAACAAGAGCACATACCTAGGTTTCAGATTCAGTTCCCAGTTGGGATGTGTGGGAGGCAACTGATCTCTCTCTCTCTCTCTCTCTCTCTCTCTCTCTCTCTCTCTCTCTCTCTTTTTCTTCCCTCACTATTCCTTATCTGGGACACTTTTCCTTAAAAAAAAACCCCTAAGTATTGAACCAGACAGATGCTTTGAATGGTCAGGAAAATGAATTCTCTAAGGTACAATTAAAGGTCATTGATATGATAATTTCGCCACCAGACATCTTTCTAATAGAATTTCATGCTACCTTGGATAATTTGGTCAGCCAAATTTCTTCTCAGGGACCCCACAGATATGAATGAACAGAAAGGTGGAAAGCAAGAGAAGAGGTCAGAGTATGGCATTCAGGACACACGAGTTTACCCAGATCTGCCATTTACTGGCAAATCATTTCCACTTTCCGCATTTCAGTAGCTCTGTTTATAAAAGAATGTGGACCATTCTCATTTTTTCCAAGTTTAGGTTGCATAAGCATCACCAATTGGGCTAATTAATATGTGGTTCTCAGATCCCACCTGCATATCATTAACTCATTAGAGCTAGGTTATGCCCAACAATTTGCATTTTAAGCCAGCACCTGAGTTAATTCTCTTCCCAATGGTCTGCTTTGTCATACCACAGCACTAGACTAGGTGACCTCTATTTCTGCCTGAATCTGTTGCTGTATTGAGTTAAAAGCAATATAGTTTAAATGTTAGTGAGTAGTGGGTTTTTTTTTTTTTTTGCGAACAACATTCTTAAATATCACTTGAAATGTGCATTTAAAAAGGGATATTTTGCCTCAATACTTCTACTTGAGTCTTAACTGTTATTTCCCTAATTTGATGGAAGTCACTATATTCTTGCATCATTTTTATTTCAGTTAGGGTTTAGTATATATATTCACGTTTTCTGGGCTAAGAAGGATTCCAATAATGAATTTCCTGAGAGGGAGAAAAATATAAAGCTACATATTTACTGGGAACAGTTCTGAAAGTAATTGGAAAGTGGCCAAAATCTGAATTATTGTACTATATTGAATTCAAGTCAGAATTGTAGAAAGCAGGAACATTACACTGGCTAACTTATAGCCTTTGTTCAATTGAGGCTTATCCTGTAATAAGAAATACAACTTGAAAATAAACAACTACATGATATTATAAGAGGAGGTTCTAGTTTCCCCAATCTTAGTTTTAGATATGCCCAGTTTCTACCACAAAGCAAGAGATAACTACTCCTGTCTTTCTCCTAATTAGATAAATGATGTGAACTTCTGTGATTTTCATCTGCCTGCCATCAATTCATCCTTCTTCTGATAATGACATCCTAGTTGTTTCTGGCCAACACAGTTTCTCTCACTCTTAGCTCATGTGTTTTGTGGGTGCAGTGCTTTTAGGACGAAAGGACATTCCTCTTAGCACAGGGATTGGTTCAGGGTTGGGAATGAGACAATACAGACCAGTAAGAATTAGGCTTCAGACTTGCTTTGAATAGCTGAAGAGGAGACAAGTGCTTTCATTTTGCTGGATTTAAAACAGGGGTGGATGTGTGCTAGAGCTGCTGACCACTGTTTTGTCATTCAATAGCATCTAAAAATGGAGGCAACCTGTGGAGAACAGGCCCCAAAAAGCAAGGGAAAGAGGAATAGCCAATTCTTTAAGCTGTGTGTGAAGCTATCAGGTCTACCCATGAGCTGATCAATGTTTTTAACCAGCTTTCTTTCAGTTACTTGAAACCAAACAAATCCTAGCTGATTCACTCACCAACTTTGCCCAAATCATGTAAGTTCTTTAAACTTCAATGCTTTATTTGTCACTTTTTAAAAATATGCAAAATAAATTGAAAATAAATTTCAATAAATTGAAAAAAAACCTTGAATTCTATCAAGTTGTAATGCAATTATCAGAATATATAAGCATATACAAGAAAAGAAAGACTATGTAAGAAACGGGTAATCATGTTTCTATTGAGGAATGGAGTTGAGAGGAAGACAATTTTCACTGTATACCCTTTTATACTATTTGTACTTTTTATTATGTATACATTTATTATTAAAAATTCCAACTATAGCCCTGGCCAGTGTGGCTCAGTTGGTTGGGCATTGTCCCATGCTCCCAAAGGTTGCTGATTTGATTCCTAGTTAGGCCACATGCCCAGGTTTCAGGCTGGATCCCCGCTGGGGGGTGGGCAGGAGGCAGCTGATCAATGTTTCTCTCACATCAATGCTTTTTTTTTCTTTCTCTCTCTCACTTCATCTCTCTCTGAAAATCAATTTTAAAATCCCAATTATATAATTCTACAAAGACAATTTCTTTGATAAACAATAGCATGTTTACTATTTACAAACCAAATTTGTCTTTTGAATTTAGTATTTGGTGGCACTGTGACACAGTGAATAGATGCCAAAGTATATCTTTCCATTTGTTAAGACTCTTTTTTGCCCTATTATGTGCTAAAACAATGATGATGACACAAACATTTAAATTAATCTTCAGATAACTTCAAAATATACTGTACACTTTATTCTACTAGAAACTCTTTCTGAATTTTGTAGACAACATATCTCCTCCCTCATTTTCCAAGTATTAATTTAATTTATCAAGATGCCATCTGTTCAGTTCCTCTAATCCTCTGCTCACCCATGTTGAAGATGAGACATCTCAAAGTGAATGCATAGTTCAAATTGAGAACTTGGGGCAGCTTATGTAATTCCATGTTGTTGCCTCTTCAGCCTCAGGGATGGGTTATGCTACTTCACTTTATTTCCCATTGTCCTGACATCTTATTATTTGATTTTTGATGAATAGAGCTTATTGAAATGATTTAAGTAAACCTTCTGCTCAGAGGAACAGAAAGACAATACCTAGAAAAGAGATTTATAAAGATGAATATTAATTGGGTACATTTAGATCCTCTTTGTGGTTTTTTAAACTTGATTTTTAGAGAGAAAGAGAGAAAAGGCAAGAGAAAGAGGAAGAGAGAGAAAAATGTCAATTTGTTGTTCCACTTATTCACACCTGCATTGGTTGCTTCTCGTATGTCCTCTGGGGATCGCACCTGCAACCGTGGCTTACCAGGTCCACCTTCTAACCAACTGAGCTACTGGGTCAGGACCCTGTGTTTTCTTTATCTTCATGAACTATGAATCAGGGTCAGAATGAAGTGGTCTTCAGAGGCTGTTACACTGCCCAGCTATCAATTTCCGCCTCCCTCCCCTGCTTCTTCAGGTCCTGATTGCAGAATCAGTAATAATTTATGTCTAAACATTGGGCCTGAAAGGACCCTGTTAGAACTCAGGGATCTAGGGTTACTTTAGCAGTCTAGACCTAGTGTTATAAATTTACTTCAATGTATTTTACCAAATATTTAATGCTCATTTATTTTTCTTAATATCCCTTTTGAACAAATGCAATTATAATTCCCATTATACAAATGAGAATAAGGCGGTAAATAAGCCTAAGTTGAATAACTTATCCAAAGACCCACATGTAGGAAACAGCAGCCTGATTGCAGAACCTGTACTCCTTACTCTTCTCAATGGACTCAGACTCCAAAAGGGAGATCTCAACTTACACCAATAGACAAAGGTGAAAACAGACTTAACTACAATGCACAAACATAGATCAGAGAAGGGCAGGATTTATTTTATCTGGAAAGACCAGAGAGCTTCCTGGAGGAGGCAATGTAATAGGTAGGTTTTGAAAGATAAATGGGTGTCTATCAGGCAAACACAAGTATATATTAGACAACCACAAACTTTATGTGCAAAAAAAGCAATTTTATTCACTGATCTCTGAACTAGAATTTAAGACTACCATAGCATATACATACAAATAAGAGACCAAGATGCTAGAAGTAAAAATGAACTTCAGCATTGACACAATCATAGTTGCCCTACTAAAAAAAATAATTCTCTTTAGTCCTTAGGAATGTATTTAGCTATATGAAGGTACTAGAGGCCTGGTGCAAGGATTCGTGCATAGGGTCCTTCAGCCTGGCCTGCTGGGATCAGGCAGAAACCAGCTCTCCAACATCCCCCGAGGGGTCCTGGATTGTGGGAGGATGTTTCTTGGGTGATGCACCCCGGAATAGAGCTCACTCCTCTCTGGTTCCAGGTGTGTCACCTGAGAACCACAGCTGCCAAGTCACTGCAGCTTGGCAGCTCCTATATTGAGCATCTGCCCTCTGGTGGTCAGTGTGCACCATAGCTACCGGTTGGCCATTTGCTTAGACTTTTATATATAGAGATAGATATAACAATGCTTTGCAAAATATACAAATCACAGAGTAATGTTAGTTCTTACTATGTAAGTTATATGGCATATTGACTGTGTTAATGGCCTCAATTCTTTTCTCTCTCTTGTATCCCCAAGTTTGGCTGTGTAACTTTGTAATTCCTTTCACTAGAGATGCAGAGTTTACTTCATCAACCTTGAATCTGGGCTCTCTTAGTTGCTTGCTTTAGCCATGGGGATGTTAGCAAAGATGACACAGAAGCTTAAAAAAGCATGTGGGAGAAAAATAAGGGGGAAAAATATGACATATTTTTGAAACCAGACAACCAATGGGTCTAGTCTGCCTGTCACTACTTGAGCAAATTAAGCAGAGACAGGGTTGACTCATATGTGAGTATTTATTCCTGTAAACAGGTCGAGAGCAGCAGGTCAGCCATGAAAATCTGCTCTGCACCCTGTAAACCAGCTGCTTATATGGGGTATGTTAGGTCTGGTGCCTGTCATAGTGGGTGGAGCCCCTGTTACATGAAGCAGGGGCCCTGGGCTCCAGGAGCTAACTTTAGACACTCTCAGAAGTGGGCATATGCTTGTGCCACTGGCATCCACCCTGAAAAGCATATGTGGTTAATATTCATGAGGGCTTCTACCAGGGGAGTCTGGCAGGGCATATGGAAACCCCAGCCTCTGTTCTCAGCAAGTTTCCATCAAAGTGTCTGAGTCTATTTACTCACAATTTGCTGATGTTTTGACATTTCCTCTCAGATTTGCCGAATGCCTCATGGCACATTCATGATCAGAAGTGATGTCCCAATGAGCAAAGATTGGCTTCCCCATGTTGCCATGGGCCACCCTGTCTCATTTTCTTACAGAATGAATGTTGTACTCAAGGCAAAATAAAAAGGTGGCAGTCACAAATGTCTGCAGTTTCTGTGTCTTATGCCTCGCCCTGAATATCTGCAGTTCTGTGTCTTATGCCTAGCCTATGAGTGAGAAAGGAAAGTCAAGCCCACACAGCTAGCTCTGCCACAATAGTTTTGCAGATATTTCCACCTGCCTGGTGAGACAAGAATAAAGACATTACCAGACTATTTTTCAAATTTAAAAAATGAAACATGTTTGCTGCCAATATAAGCAGTGTAAAATCTGAAAAGCAAAACTTCCTCTCCCATCTCACTCCCAGCTCTGTTTACTTAATTCTACACACAACGTCAAAGAAACCTACAGGAACACACCCATTCACGTAAGTATGTGGGTTTCTTGCATACTGAATTAAAGCTAAGATGCCACTGATTATGTAATCTGTCATTATTTTATATACAACATCAAGACTGTGGCCTAGCTAATAGCAATTACAAGATATAAATTATAAGACTCAACTTATAAAAGTGTGGAAAATGCACATCTTAGAATCAATGAAATATGGCATTGTTTTGCTTTGTTTTTCTTTTAAAGGCATAGCACAGATATATTTTCACTTCAGGGCAATTGCATCACCTCTTTTTAAACTGTTACATATTATGACATAGTTATCTGGCACAAATTTATTTAGCCATTCTCACATTATTTACACCATGGTAATTTCAAATTTACTATGAAAATAGCACTGGATGAGCATGTACCAGTATAAACTGCCATATACTTCTATACAGACTTATATGAAAACTAGAGACCCAGTGCACAAAAATTTGTTCACTCAGGGGAGCCCCTTAGCCCAGCCTGTGCCCTCAGTAGGGACCTGAACCCTGAAGGGGCTGTGGGCAGCCTGAAATGGCCATCAGCCCCTCACCCAAGCTGGCCAGGCATGCCAGCAGGTGGACATCCCCTGAGAGGTCCCTCAGCCAGGCCTGTGCCTTCTCGTAGTCTGGGACCCCTCAGGGGATGTCCACCTGCTGGCATGCCTGGCCAGCTTGAGTGAGGGGCTGATGGCCATTTCAGGCTGCCCACAGCCCTTTCAGGGTTCGGGTCCCTACTGGGGTGCCTGGCTAGAAGCAGGTATCTGGAATTTATTTAACTTCTATAATTGAAACTTTGTTGCCTTGGTCCCCCACTGGAACCCTGGGTTGCCCCTGGTAACCCAAGGTCCCAGCCTGGCAGGTATCTGGGGTTTGTTTATCTTCTATAATTGAAACTTTGTAGCCTTGAGTAGAGCTCAAGGCCCACAGCGCCCTGGCTTTCTCCATTGACTGGAGCAACTCCAGCTCTGTGGCCACCGCCATCTTAGTTGAGTTAATTTTCATATTTGCTCCTGATTGGTTAGTGGGCATGGCTTGTGGTTGTAATGGAGTGAGGGTTAATTTGCATATTACTCTTTTATTTGATTAGATTTTATAAAACATATTCCTAGAAGGGTGACGAGTTATGCACCAATAAAATGTTTACTAGTGTAGTTACTGAGAAACAGGAGCTGGTGGTGTTAATCCCCCTTTCCAATGGGAATACAGTGGCTCTGAGCATGGGAGTGCCTGGCTCAGGCTAGGGTGGTTAGCAGGAGGTGGAGCAGTTTGCCAATTGTTTTCTGACTGGGCAAGACTCACAACCACGTACTCACCCTCCTCTGTCCTTTCCACGGTGGACTCATCATATATACATAATTTTTTTTTTATTGATTTCAGAGAGAGGAAGGGAGAGAGAAAGATAGAAACATCAATGATGAGGGAGAATCATAGACTGGCTGCCTCCTGCATGCCCCCTGGTGGAGATCGAGCCCACAACCCTGGTATGTGCTCTTGACCAGAATCAAACTGGGGGCCCTCCAGTCCGCAAGCCCACGCTCTATCGCCTGAGCCAAACTGGCCAGGGCTGGGTTCATCTTTGATAGATATGAAATGATTGGTAAGTTTAACAAGCAGGCATTTCCGCTCTTGTAGAGAGGTAGTCACATTTTTATAAGGCTCTGAACCTGACATTCATGGGCACAGCCGTTTACTTTGTGGGCATTAATGATCTGTGATGGCAAAGCCACTTCAGTTATTTGTATGCATTTCTGAGCAGTCAGATTCAAGGCTGATTGGTTTGGTTCAGTAGAAGTTATTCTGTTTTGTGGGGAGGAAAAGCAAAAGCACAGGTCTTCTTGGCTCTATGGCATGGTGAGAGTACTAGTACTTGTGAGTTGTGCTAAACTGACTGTCCAGATTAGGTAATCGGTTCCAATTTGGCAGCCGTGCACTGATCTTCCTCGGCCTTTTCCCTGTCTCTCTGCCCCTTATTTAATAAGAAGGAGTGTCTATGCAGACCTGGTCACATCAAACCAAGCAAATTTCTGCTGTCACCACACTCAGGCAATGTTGAATGGAAATAAAACTTTATTTAAAAACCTGTAGAATTGTTCTGATTGTCAGGTAACACTATTCAAATCTCCTAGAGCAATGCTTCTGTGCACATGAATCCTTGGGCCCTTATTAAGTTGAGAATTTAGATTCTAGTTCAGGTGGCAGGGCCCAGGTTCTGCATTTCTGGATGAGGGGATGACTGTGCTGCTGAGCCACAGCCCCCAAATTGAGAAACAAGGTTCTAGATCTGCCATCAGCCAACTACAATCAGTGGGCCATTCAGGACCTCATCCAGTTTTGAAAATAAAGTTTTATTGGAACACAACCATGCCCATTTGTTTATGTTTTGTCTGTGTCCACTTTTCCACTGCAAGGGCAGAATTAGCTGCAAAGCCCAAAATATTTGCTACCTGGCCCTTTACAGAGGAAGCTTGCTGCCCCTGCCTTGGATGTTTCCTTTAATATTGAAAACTTGGTTCACAGAAGAGATTTTTCAACCTTCACCCAACATCCAGTTGTGGATGAAAAGGGGCCACACATTAAACCTGACAAGCTCAGGGAAGGCCTGCAGAGTAGTCTTGTAAAATCAGAGACCTATGGTAACTGTTAGGGTCACCAAAGGAGGAAGGCACAAAGCCAAAAGTGGTAAGGGATTATAAATTTATTAGAGGCCTGGTGCATGGATTGGTGCACCAGTGTGGTCCCTCAGGTGGCCTTCAGGGATGAGGCCAAAGCCACCAGTCCAACACCATCTGCCACTTCTGTTCATCCTGGCCCCACTGCACCTGCTGCCACCCCCCCTTTGGTCTCCAGGCTGTGGTGGCCAGCCATGAGCCCTACATCTGGCTCCTGTCAGTCAGCTGAGTATTACTCCCACTGTGGGGGCACACTGACCACCAGTGCACAGCTCCTGCATTGAGCATCTTTCCCCTGGTGGTCAATGTGCATCATAGCTACCAGTCAACCAGTTGAATAGTCAAACAGTTGATCAGTCGCTTAGGTTTATATATGTACTAGGGGCCCGATGCACAAAAATTTGTGCACTCAGGGTGGAGGGAGTCCCTCAGCCCGGCCTGTGCCCTCTCACAGTCTGGGACCCCTCAGTGGATGTCCTATGATGGCACCAGTCTGCCAGGCGCCTTTTGTGTGTGTGTGTGTATGTGTGTGTGTCACCACTGGGGACCTGCCCCCAGCCACATCTGAGGCTCGGAGCAGTCCTCCTGTGTGTGTCTACCTGCCGGGGGCCTGCCCCCAGGCACACTGTGGAGGCTTGGAGCAGGCACCCACTCTATGTTGATCTCTCAGACTCTTGCCCTCCCCTGCATGTTGTTCTCTTTTTTGAGCTGTGACCAGGGCTGGGTGCTGCCTGCCTCCCAAGCTTGCCTACTGCCCATCTTCCTCCAGCCACCAGAAAGCAGGGAAAACCCCGCCTTGTGGTCAGGCCAGCCTTTACCTGCTCCCTGATATCCAGAAGGGACCTGGGAAGCTGCCAAGCAGGCCGCCAACTCTTTCCCACTCACCCGTCCCCTGCTGCCTTCCTTTCCCACTTTCTGGTGCCGCCAAGGGGTCTGGGGAGCTGCCAAGCAGGATCCCGGCCCCTGCAGCCTTGCTTTCCCACTCCCCGGTGCCCTGCAAAGGGCCTGGACAGCCACCAAGCAGGCCGACCCCCCCCCCCCCCCC